>BSQZ01000021.1:3157500-3377500 GCA_033239005.1 Lamellibrachia satsuma | reverse complement strand
GTACCACTGCATGAACATGTATGTAGAGTCATACACTGAGTCACACAGTTCCAGGCCTGCGGAGGTGGTGGAAATGGGAGGGAGGAATAGACAATTGACAGTTTACTGCGAACTATGGCAGGGAATGAAAGATTAATCCTTCAGGTAGCCTAGAATGGAAAGGGGAAACCAATACAATAGACTGACCACTGGTGGGGTCACTGGGAAGATAACCTGGTGGATAATTACAGCTACCACTAATCACTCTCTCTGGCTGTAAATATTCAGGGCTGGCATTGCTAATGTTTACTCCCCCAATAAGCTGCCATCCCAACCTACCCCAACCCTGCCAACACAACACAAGGGAGTCATTTGCCTGCATTGTTTCAATCAACAGTTAATCTCTGAAGCCATCGCCTTATAGACCAGTTGGTATTTTCATGTTCTATAAATAACAGCTCAAGCATTGACCAGTTGACCTATAGAGCACTTTGTGAGTACTGTGAGTACGTCGTGAAAGTGGATTCACACGTCAGACAATGATTTCGTAATCTGCTGAGGATACTGCTCACTACAGAGCACTTTCTCCAGTGTTGTGAACTTGTGAAAGTAAATGTAAAAATAATAATCATTCATAGAATTACGCATGCATTTGATTGCGCATTTGACAAATAAAATGTTTGTGGGTCGCATTCGAATGCAAATGCAAATTATTAAGGTACGCATTCAAATGCAAATGCATTAAAAACAGTATGGAAGTATTTGAATGCGCATTCAAATGCTCAACATTCAAATGCGCATTCAAATGCATTTGCATTTGTTAACAAGTCTGCGTCAAACCAGGCTAAATAAGTATACTTCCTACTGATAACAACATAATTCCACAATTCGAAATATGTGGCTCGGCGGACGAGTGAACTGGTCAAATTGATGATTAATAAATTAGTTGATACGGCCACATGTGCTGTACCCTCGGTCATTTTCATCAAACTGGGTACACAAGTCTCCAAACATGCATTCTTTTTCCCTTCAGATATCTACCAGAATCTGGCCACATATGCTTAAAACATTGTTCACTACCGGATTCAGAATATTGATGAGCATTGAAACTATGTTGTACCTTATGCTGGTGTACATTGCTAAGCATTATTGTTTCGAATCGTATGTTTGTCTGACTTAAAATGGACCAGTCGTGCAATGGGCGTTGGTCCGCAACTCAAGAAAGCTGGAGTCTCGGAATGAGACCTTTGTTGGACCGATTCGAAAATTGAATCGCGGCTACAAATGCTGTGTATTGTGCGCTGATCCAGTCGCACAAATTCTGTGGAATGTGCGCTGATCCAGTCGCGCAAATGCTATGTAATGTGCGCTGATCCAGTCGCACAAATGCTGTGTAATGTGCGCTGATCCAGTCGCACAAATGTTGCGTAATTTGCGCTGATCCAGTCGCACAAATGTTGTGTAATGTGCGCTGATCCAGTCGCACAAATGATGTGTAATGTGCGCTGGTCCAGTCACACAAATGCTGTGTAATGTGCGCTGATCCAGTCTCACAAATGCTGTGTAATGTGCGCTGATCCAGTCACACAAATGCTGTGTAATGTGCGCTGGTCCAGTCACACAAATGCTGTGTAATGTGCGCTGATCCAGTCGCACAAATGCAGTGTAATTTGCGCTGGTCCAGTCACACAAATGCTGTGTAATGTGCGTTGATCCAGTCTCACAAATGCTGTGTAATGTGCGCTGATCCAGTCACACAAATGCTGTGTAATGTGCGCTGATCCAGTCTCACAAATGCTGTGTAATGTGCGCTGGTCCAGTCACACAAATGCTGTGTAATGTGCGCTGATCCAGTCTCACAAATGCTGTGTAATGTGCGCTGATCCAGTCTCACAAATGCTGTGTAATGTGCGCTGGTCCAGTCACACAAATGCTGTGTAATGTGCGCTGATCCAGTCTCACAAATGCTGTGTAATGTGCGCTGGTCCAGTCACAAAAAAGCTGTGTAATGTGCGCTGATCCAGTCTCACAAATGCTGTGTAATGTGCGCTGATCCAGTCACACAAATGCTGTGTAATGTGCGCTGGTCCAGTCACACAAATGCTGTGTAATGTGCGCTGATCCAGTCTCACAAATGCTGTGTAATGTGCGCTGATCCAGTCACACAAATGCTGTGTAATGTGCGCTGATCCAGTTTCACAAATGCTGTGTAATGTGCGCTGGTGCAGTCACACAAATGCTGTGTAATGTGCGCTGATCCAGTCTCACAAATGCTGTGTAATGTGCGCTGATCCAGTCACACAAATGCTGTGTAATGTGCGCTGATCCAGTCTCACAAATGCTGTGTAATGTGCGCTGGTCCAGTCACACAAATGCTGTGTAATGTGTGCTGGTCCAGTCTCACAAATGCTGTATAATGTACGCTGGTCCAGTCACACAAATGCTGTGTAATGTGCGCTGGTCCAGTCACACAAATGCTGTGTAATGTGCGCTGGTCCAGTCACACAAATGCTGTGTAATGTGCGCTGGTCCAGTCTCACAAATGCTGTGTAATGTGCGCTGGTCCAGTCACACAAATGCTGTGTAATGTGCGCTGGTCCAGTCACACAAATGCTGTGTAATGTGCGCTGGTCCAGTCACACAAATGCTGTGTAATGTGCGCTGATCCAGTCACACAAATGCTGTGTAATGTGCGCTGGTCCAGTCACACAAATGCTGTGTAATGTGCGCTGGTCCAGTCACGCAAATGCTGTGTAATGTACGCTGGTTCAGTCACACAAATGCTGTGTAATGTGCGCTGATTCAGTCTCACAAATGCTGTGTAATGTGCGCTGGTCCAGTCACACAAATGCTGTGTAATGTGCGCTGGTCCAGTCACACAATTGCTGTGTAATGTGCGCTGGTCCAGTCACACAAATGCTGTGTAATGTGCGCTGGTCCAGTCACACAAATGCGGGACTTGCAACAACAGTAGCAATGTTCGCCTGGCATTACAGTTTAAGAAACAAATGTTTCCTAATTTTCATAAATACGTAGCGTATTTCACATATAACTACGTCTGAGAAACTATATAAAGAGTAAGAACAAGAAGGATTGTCACCAATGGAGATAGAGTGTACATAGAGTGTACATGTGTTTTTCTGTACAAAGAAGATAACACGTTTCAGGCATTACATCATATTACATCACATTACATCACATTACATCAAAAGGTAAATACAGTTGAGCGAATTATAACCCAATGCCTATGATAATGTTTCAATAAAAAATAACTTAATAAATAATAAAATAATAAATACATAACATAAATCAACGATGATATTTTTTTAATATACAATGCATGTTAATAAATCCAGTGACAAACTTTACAATAATCAATGCTTCTAACTTGTGTTATTAATAACTGATATATATATATATATATATATATATATATATATATATATATATATATATATATATATATATATATATATATATATATATATATATATATATATATATATATATATATATATATATATATATATATATATATATATATATATATATATATATATATATATATATATATATATATATATATATATATATATATATATATATATATATATATATATATATATATATATAATTCGTTCAGCTCTTGTGGTTGACAATTAGCACCTGGTTGAAAACGTATTAGCGCAAATGTTCAAAACCAAACGGGACAATCATATAAATTACTGTACTATTCATTTTGAAAATATTGGTTGGATCGATGTAGACTGCCACATTAGACGCCTTTTATTTGAAATATATTATAAGTATTTATATTTGGTCACAGACTCACGGGATACTTGTCATTTATCATTAACCAGATGAACACGTGTGCGTGTGTCTGACGACATGACTAAATGCAGGTGTGCTGCACTGTTTACTTGTCGTGCGTCATCTACACACTTGATTTAACACAGACTAACCGCTAACATTACAACGGTTGCCAGGCGCGCTTAGTTACCTTGGAATCGACCGACTTTGAGAAAACACAAGTCATGATTATAACTGCATATCGTTGTTATGAGTATCACAACAACCTCTCCATTGCATGTAACTAAGCAACCACTGAAATGTCAATAACGTTTGTATTAGCGATCACACAACATAGTGAGGTGCAATGCAATGCGCTGTAACAGTGTCGGAATGTTACATCGTAGTTGTAACAGTGTCGGAGTGTTACATCGTAGCTGTAACAGTGTCGGAGTGTTACATCATTGCTGTAACAGTGTCGGAGTGTTACATCATTGCTGTAACAGTGTCGGAGTGTTACATCGTAGCTGTAACAGTAGCTGTAACAATGTCGGAGTGTAGCCTCAAGAATTGTAAACAAGATGTCTGGTTGTCTGCTAGTTTACTTCCGCACTTCTACTCGAGTGGCACATCAAAGCATGTGCGCCAACAAGGTATGGGCTAGCTACGGGTAGGGGTAACTGAATAAAAGTCAGTGAACTATTTGTTCACCAATTCTTTAAACACTCCTCTCTGTTGGTAATTTCTCACTAGATTACAATTAGAATACGTTAGTTGTTCTTTATTGTATTCTTTCTAGATTACTTGCGTTCTTCTTACACTATGTCCTTCATGCTTGTATACAATATTCTAAACGCTGCCTAAATATCGCTTTATATCGCTTCTCCTGATAAGTGATAGTTCTCTTAATTAGCCCTACCATTTAATTCCTTTTTCACGCAGCAATCCCACATTGGTCTGAAACTTTCATGTTACTCCTAATTCCTTTTCTTTAGTGGTTCTACCTAGTACAGCATCCCCCATTTTATATTCTCCTTCCATGTTTAATGCATGTCCCCTGTTCTATGGCCTCACATTAAACTTGTTATCGTCCTCGCACTCACTTTCATGCGCAATATGGAACCAAGAATAGAGGAAGACGATCGTTTGCCCGAAATAGCACATCGATGGTTCGTAATAAATCGGAAGGTCATTTGCATGACCAACGTATAGATGGTCACATGTCAATATTTGTCAAATGATTGTGTTAATTGCGTTCTACATTTCTGTATAATTTTCTGACCGGACAGGTATGATTTATATGTGCTTGGTTTATTGTTGGTCGAAAGATACATTTATATGGTGACTGAAGACAGATTGCCCCGATTATTATAACAACGTATGTGACAACGGCTGATACACAGGAGCCCTGATTGCGTTTCAATTTACGTCTCACTTATGGCAAAATCGAATGCATGTATTACTCGAGAAGCTACTTCAAAGTGCAGCGCGTACAATACAACATCCATTACACTAATGCACTCAGCGCAACCACTGACGCCAGCAGACAATGTTTTAAAAATATTGCTCTCTTAGAAAAAATCCTTAAATGAGTCGTGTGCTATAATTGTGGTCGTGTCTTGTTTTACTGTAAGCAGTTGCAAACATCTACATCTCTGGGAACAATAATGCTAATATAATGATAATAATAACGATAATAATAATAATAATAATAGTAATATAATAATTATAATATAATAATAATAACTTTTATTTGTATAGCGCCGTATATCCGGATATAAAACCTGCTAAGAGGCGCTTTTAAAATACAGCATTTGTAAGATATAATTTTATGCATAATCTCCAAATGTTATCTTAAACAGATGTGCCTTAAGTTGAAACTTAAACAATTCGAGTAAGTGAGGACACGGATATATATCGGCATTTTTAATGATCTACCTGGTGCATATTGACGTGCATTGTAGGAAAACATAAATCTTCTGTTGTTGTCCGCGGTTGAGTACAAAACTCTCACAAACTGGTTGGCGATATACAATCCAATATTTCTTGCAGTATTCTGGCTTTGAGGCAAAGTGAAATCAATGATCACACGACGATGCCTGTAATCGCCTTCCTGAAGCCGTCACGCGGGTCACAACACGGTCTAGTATTCACCATGGTGAAGGGGTGGAACCGATTCGTAACTGACAACAAGGGATATTTATAACGAGTTTAGTCATCAGAATCATATTTCCCTTTCGGTCTGTTCATATAAAAGTTATTATTTTATTTCATATTCATAATAATAATGCGATTTTCATAGACCAGCTGGATTCAACTGGAAGATAACTTGCGTTTTGTCCCACGTTTTTGACACATCGGGACAAATATAATGCTCATGTTTATTTACATTTTTTTTATCTTAAGTTCTGGAGCCACGATGGCTTGTTGCTAACTATGCAAGTGCGTCGTCAGAAGGCACCAGGTATCTCTGCTTACTGGCAGCATTCACCATAGCCAGCTGATTGCTGCTGGCACTCTAGGTTCACCTGCCCTCGGTCGCCGTCACAGATTTGCCAATAGCAAAATGGCGCTAATAGCTGTCACTGGCTTCGACGTTGATTTCCGTCTTTCTCTAGCCGCCCGTAACAGTTCCGCCTTCCGGTCATTCTTCTTCTGGCCAAATGTAAGCTGTGTAGCATGTTTAACTAATGTGTTGGTGTGTGACAGCCCTTCATAGCTTCTTCTGGCCAAATGTGAGCCGTGTAGCATGTCTAACTAATGTGTTGGTGTGTGACAGCCCTTCATAGCTTCTTCTGGCCAAATGTGAGCCGTGTAGCATGTCTAACTAATGTGTTGGTGTGTGACAGCCCTTCATAGCTTCTTCTGGCCAAATGTAAGCCGTGTAGCATGTCTAACTAATGTGTTGGTGTGTGACAGCCCTTCATAGCTTCTTCTGGCCAAATGTAAGCCGTGTAGCATGTCTAACTAATGTGTTGGTGTGTGACAGCCCTTCATAGCTTCTTCTGGCCAAATGTGAGCCGTGTAGCATGTCTAACTAATGTAGTGGTGTGTGACAGCCCTTCATAGCTTCTTCTGGCCAAATGTGAGCCGTGTAGCATGTCTAACTAATGTAGTGGTGTGTGACAGCCCTTCATAGCTTCTTCTGGCCAAATGTGAGCCGTGTAGCATGTCTAACTAATGTAGTGGTGTGTGACAGCCCTTCTTAGCTTCTTCTGGCCAAATGTGAGCCGTGTAGCATGTCTAACTAATGTAGTGGTGTGTGACAGCCCTTCATAGCTTCTTCTGGCCAAATGTGAGCCGTGTAGCATGTCTAACTAATGTAGTGGTGTGTGACAGCCCTTCATAGCTTCTTCTGGCCAAATGTCAGCCGTGTAGCATGTCTAACTAATGTGTTGGTGTGTGACAGCCCTTCATAGCTTCTTCTGGCCAAATGTCAGCCGTGTAGCATGTCTAACTAATGTGTTGGTGTGTGACAGCCCTTCATAGCTTCTTCTGGCCAAATGTCAGCCGTGTAGCATGTCTAACTAATGTGGTGGTGTGTGACAGCCCTTCATAGCTTCTTCTGGCCAAATGTCAGCCGTGTAGCATGTCTAACTAATGTGGTGGTGTGTGACAGCCCTTCATAGCTTCTTCTGGCCAAATGTCAGCCGTGTAGCATGTCTAACTAATGTGGTGGTGTGTGACAGCCCTTCATAGCTTCTTCTGGCCAAATGTCAGCCGTGTAGCATGTCTAACTAATGTGGTGGTGTGTGACAGCCCTTCATAGCTTCTTCTGGCCAAATGTGAGCCGTGTAGCATGTCTAACTAATGTGGTGGTGTGTGACAGCCCTTCATAGCTTCTTCTGGCCAAATGTGAGCCGTGTAGCATGTCTAACTAATGTGGTGGTGTGTGACAGCCCTTCATAGCTTCTTCTGGCCAAATGTGAGCCGTGTAGCATGTCTAACTAATGTGGTGGTGTGTGACAGCCCTTCATAGCTTCTTCTGGCCAAATGTAAGCCGTGTAGCATGTCTAACTAATGTGGTGGTGTGTGACAGCCCTTCATAGCTTCTTCTGGCCAAATGTAAGCCGTGTAGCATGTCTAACTAATGTGGTGGTGTGTGACAGCCCTTCATAGCTTCTTCTGGCCAAATGTAAGCCGTGTAGCATGTCTAACTAATGTGGTGGTGTGTGACAGCCCTTCATAGCTTCTTCTGGCCAAATGTAAGCCGTGTAGCATGTCTAACTAATGTGGTGGTGTGTGACAGCCCTTCATAGCTTCTTCTGGCCAAATGTAAGCCGTGTAGCATGTCTAACTAATGTGGTGGTGTGTGACAGCCCTTCATAGCTTCTTCTGGCCAAATGTAAGCCGTGTAGCATGTCTAACTAATGTGGTGGTGCGTGACAGCCCTTCATAGCTTCTTCTGGCCAAATGTAAGCCGTGTAGCATGTCTAACTAATGTGGTGGTGCGTGACAGCCCTTCATAGCTTCTTCTGGCCAAATGTAAGCCGTGTAGCATGTCTAACTAATGTGGTGGTGCGTGACAGCCCTTCATAGCTTCTTCTGGCCAAATGTGAGCCGTGTAGCATGTCTAACTAATGTGGTGGTGCGTGACAGCCCTTCATAGCTTCTTCTGGCCAAATGTGAGCCGTGTAGCATGTCTAACTAATGTGTTGGTGCGTGACAGCCCTTCATAGCTTCTTCTGGCCAAATGTGAGCCGTGTAGCATGTCTAACTAATGTGGTGGTGCGTGACAGCCCTTCATAGCTTCTTCTGGCCAAATGTGAGCCGTGTAGCATGTCTAACTAATGTGGTGGTGCGTGACAGCCCTTCATAGCTTCTTCTGGCCAAATGTGAGCCGTGTAGCGTGTCTAACTAATGTGGTGGTGCGTGACAGCCCTTCATAGCTTCTTCTGGCCAAATGTGAGCCGTGTAGCATGTCTAACTAATGTGGTGGTGCGCGACAGCCCTTCATAGCTTCTTCTGGCCAAATGTGAGCCGTGTAGCATGTCTAACTAATGTGGTGGTGCGCGACAGCCCTTCATAGCTTCTTCTGGCCAAATGTGAGCCGTGTAGCATGTCTAACTAATGTGGTGTTGCGCGACAGCCCTTCATAGCTTCTTCTGGCCAAATGTGAGCCGTGTAGCATGTCTTACTAATGTGGTGGTGCGCGACAGCCCTTCATAGCTTCTTCTGGCCAAATGTGAGCCGTGTAGCATGTCTTACTAATGTGGTGGTGCGCGACAGCCCTTCATAGCTTCTTCTGGCCAAATGTGAGCCGTGTAGCATGTCTAACTAATGTGGTGGTGCGCGACAGCCCTTCATAGCTTCTTCTGGCCAAATGTAAGCCGTGTAGCATGTCTAACTAATGTGGTGGTGCGCGACAGCCCTTCATAGCTTCTTCTGGCCAAATGTAAGCCGTGTAGCATGTCTAACTAATGTGGTGGTGCGCGACAGCCCTTCATAGCTTCTTCTGGCCAAATGTAAGCCGTGTAGCATGTCTAACTAATGTGGTGGTGCGCGACAGCCCTTCATAGCTTCTTCTGGCCAAATGTAAGCCGTGTAGCATGTCTAACTAATGTGGTGGTGCGCGACAGCCCTTCATAGCTTCTTCTGGCCAAATGTAAGCCGTGTAGCATGTCTAACTAATGTGGTGGTGCGCGACAGCCCTTCATAGCTTCTTCTGGCCAAATGTAAGCCGTGTAGCATGTCTAACTAATGTGGTGGTGCGTGACAGCCCTTCATAGCTTCTTCTGGCCAAATGTAAGCCGTGTAGCATGTCTAACTAATGTGGTGGTGCGTGACAGCCCTTCATAGCTTCTTCTGGCCACATGTAAGCCGTGTAGCATGTCTAACTAATGTGGTGGTGCGTGACAGCCCTTCATAGCTTCTTCTGGCCAAATGTAAGCCGTGTAGCATGTCTAACTAATGTAGTGGTGCGTGACAGCCCTTCGTAGCTTCTTCTGGCCAAATGTAAGCCGTGTAGCATGTCTAACTAATGTGTTGGTGCGTGACAGCCCTTCGTAGCTTCTTCTGGCCAAATGTGAGCCGTGTAGCATGTCTAACTAATGTAGTGGTGCGTGACAGCCCTTCGTAGCTTCTTCTGGCCAAATGTGAGCCGTGTAGCATGTCTAACTAATGTAGTGGTGCGTGACAGCCCTTCGTAGCTTCTTCTGGCCAAATGTGAGCCGTGTAGCATGTCTAACTAATGTAGTGGTGCGTGACAGCCCTTCGTAGCTTCTTCTGGCCAAATGTAAGCCGTGTAGCATGTCTAACTAATGTGTTGGTGCGTGACAGCCCTTCGTAGCTTCTTCTGGCCAAATGTAAGCCGTGTAGCATGTCTAACTAATGTGTTGGTGCGTGACAGCCCTTCGTAGCTTCTTCTGGCCAAATGTAAGCCGTGTAGCATGTCTAACTAATGTGGTGGTGCGTGACAGCCCTTCGTAGCTTCTTCTGGCCAAACGTAAGCCGTGTAGCATGTCTAACTAATGTGGTGGTGCGTGACAGCCCTTCGTAGCTTCTTCTGGCCAAACGTAAGCCGTGTAGCATGTCTAACTAATGTGGTGGTGCGTGACAGCCCTTCGTAGCTTCTTCTGGCCAAACGTAAGCCGTGTAGCATGTCTAACTAATGTGGTGGTGCGTGACAGCCCTTCGTAGCTTCTTCTGGCCAAACGTAAGCCGTGTAGCATGTCTAACTAATGTGGTGGTGCGTGACAGCCCTTCGTAGCTTCTTCTGGCCAAACGTAAGCCGTGTAGCATGTCTAACTAATGTGGTGGTGCGTGACAGCCCTTCGTAGCTTCTTCTGGCCAAACGTAAGCCGTGTAGCATGTCTAACTAATGTGGTGGTGCGTGACAGCCCTTCGTAGCTTCTTCTGGCCAAACGTAAGCCGTGTAGCATGTCTAACTAATGTGGTGGTGCGTGACAGCCCTTCGTAGCTTCTTCTGGCCAAACGTAAGCCGTGTAGCATGTCTAACTAATGTGGTGGTGCGTGACAGCCCTTCGTAGCTTCTTCTGGCCAAACGTAAGCCGTGTAGCATGTCTAACTAATGTGGTGGTGCGTGACAGCCCTTCGTAGCTTCTTCTGGCCAAACGTAAGCCGTGTAGCATGTCTAACTAATGTGGTGGTGCGTGACAGCCCTTCGTAGCTTCTTCTGGCCAAATGTAAGCCGTGTAGCATGTCTAACTAATGTGGTGGTGCGTGACAGCCCTTCGTAGCTTCTTCTGGCCAAATGTAAGCCGTGTAGCATGTCTAACTAATGTGGTGGTGCGTGACAGCCCTTCGTAGCTTCTTCTGGCCAAATGTAAGCCGTGTAGCATGTCTAACTAATGTGGTGGTGCGTGACAGCCCTTCGTAGCTTCTTCTGGCCAAATGTAAGCCGTGTAGCATGTCTAACTAATGTGGTGGTGTGTGACAGCCCTTCGTAGCTTCTTCTGGCCAAATGTAAGCCGTGTAGCATGTCTAACTAATGTGGTGGTGTGTGACAGCCCTTCGTAGCTTCTTCTGGCCAAATGTAAGCCGTGTAGCATGTCTAACTAATGTGGTGGTGCGTGACAGCCCTTCATAGCTTCTTCTGGCCAAATGTAAGCCGTGTAGCATGTCTAACTAATGTGGTGGTGCGTGACAGCCCTTCATAGCTTCTTCTGGCCAAATGTAAGCCGTGTAGCATGTCTAACTAATGTGGTGGTGCGTGACAGCCCTTCATAGCTTCTTCTGGCCAAATGTAAGCCGTGTAGCATGTCTAACTAATGTGGTGGTGCGTGACAGCCCTTCATAGCTTCTTCTGGCCAAATGTAAGCCGTGTAGCATGTCTAACTAATGTGTTGGTGCGTGACAGCCCTTCATAGCTTCTTCTGGCCAAATGTAAGCCGTGTAGCATGTCTAACTAATGTGTTGGTGCGTGACAGCCCTTCATAGCTTCTTCTGGCCAAATGTGAGCCGTGTAGCATGTCTAACTAATGTGGTGGTGCGTGACAGCCCTTCATAGCTTCTTCTGGCCAAATGTGAGCCGTGTAGCATGTCTAACTAATGTGGTGGTGCGTGACAGCCCTTCATAGCTTCTTCTGGCCAAATTTGAGCCGTGTAGCATGTCTAACTAATGTGGTGGTGCGTGACAGCCCTTCATAGCTTCTTCTGGCCAAATGTAAGCCGTGTAGCATGTCTAACTAATGTGGTGGTGTGTGACAGCCCTTCATAGCTTCTTCTGGCCAAATGTGAGCTGTGTAGCATGTCTAACTAATGTAGTGGTGTGTGACAGCCCTTCATAGCTTCTTCTTCGTGTTTTTCTCGTTGACCATTTGTTCAATCAGTTCTACAGACGCCGTGATTGTTGACCGTCGGAAACATCGTTGCATAATGTGGAAATTAATCCCGCGGAAACTCAACACGTTCGATATATCAAGACGCTAACTGCATACGACGCGGACAATTCCAAATAGCATCCTATTTTGACAAAGCTCGGCAGGGGTGTGTACACTTTAGACGCTTTGTATCTAATATTGTGAAAAACAGCATGGCTAAAAGTGTGATGAACTGGTGCTTAGACATGGAAACAACCAGTTGTGGTGATATAATGTTCAGTTCCATCTGCTTGTCTGTCAAACGGAGTAACTGCGTGGATTTACTCGTACATATATTGACGTCGATGCATGTCTACGTATTACGGACTGTTCTGGCATTTCGCAATAAACACTAACCTAACGCAGCTTACGGCTAAGTTAATCTACATTAACCGTTTTTTCCAAGAGATTGCTCGATATAGTCGTGACATGCGTGAATAGCATTTCCATTACGTCTGACCTATGGCTATTAAACCATCTGATGCATGCGTGACGTATTCACAAGAGTAATCACTCTGGCCTAGAGTGACGTTATTGATGCAAACACATGTAACAAAGCGTCTCTGTCGTGCTATCTCTGATGACATTTGGACAAATTAGCATGTTTTTCTATTAAATGTAAATTACACAAATTGCTCTATTCAATAGGAACTGAATGTTGCCCCCCCTGAATCGTAAGGCAGATATCAACTCATATCTGTTAGTGCCACCACATATAAAACACGGAGGCATCTAGTCTTCATTCGACTATTCGATGTCGAATTTGATCAACATTAGTGACTGGATCTGGTTCAGTCATAACTCATAGTTATTCATTAAGCATACTTTTTACAAGCTGGAAATAAAAATATATAGTATATACCGGTATGTCGAAGGTGTATCGCAATGCGTATAGCGCAGAAGAAATGCCGCGATATAGCGGTATACCGGTAATGTTGCGCACATGTGTCATATGTTAGCATAGATTAAAGTGGCGTTCCCATATGTCAACTGAACATATGATACAAAACCAATCCGCATTTAATCAGTTGGACTGCGAGATATAATAGTATCGCGCCATTATGAATCACGGATCGCTTCCATATTCCCCGGTGCAGCGTTTTCAATGTTTGGCCCAAAGAGCGCGGTGTCATGTCACTGGATTTGCCACAGCTGAAATGAATCTTGCGGTGGCCGGACGGTTTTAGGCCGTTTTCAATGTTTGGCCCAAAGAGCGCGGTGTCATGTCACTGGATTTGCCACAGCTGAAATGAATCTTGCGGTGGCCGGACGGTTTTTGGCCTGGCCGCGCGTTATTGGCGATTATTGCAACCGTTGAAGGACTTGTTTGCAACGAAAACACGGAGGAGTTCTCTGCGTGTGCAGTACGGAAATAGACAGGAGACAATCGGAACAAAAGACCAGAAGGCGCGGAAGTCAATAACATAACATCGCAGTCTTACTCTGCCTAATTGCGTGTCGTTGCATGTGATCGATACCGCCATGGTAAATATACCACAACGGCTTAGTCGATCATTAAGCTGTCATCTTGTCATGAAAATTAGCATTTATTAATTGTAATACAGACCACAATTAGATTTCCGAGGCGTAGATGTTTTCCTTGAAAACAGTGCACTTTTCTTCTTTTTCAGGAAATTAATATGTTTTAAATTTGAGTCAAAGACATACAATTGATTTGATTTTTTTATAAACCTATAATTAACATTTCCATCAAATAGGAGCTAATTTAAAATAGCGGGAAAACAAACAGTATATTTATTTCCACACGCGTTGCAACCAAGCTGTTTATTTGTTAATTCTACATACCAAAAGTAACTGTGTGCTCTCGAAATGGCACGATCTTTCACCAGGTTGGCGCTGTCAGACGCCAGATGCTTTGCACAATTTGCTTAAAAGGCGACTGACGTAAATGAAGTGTGTCTGCTATCACGCTTGCATTGTTACAACTAAATCCATTTAAAGGGCCAGCAAACAGCACTTTTTTCAGCAAACGCACATATTCTTGAGAATTATATTGAAATGTCGGATATACTGCATTGGTAAATGACAAAAGCGGTGTGTGTGTGTCGTTCTAACCGATACGCTACCGAGTCCCACCATTATTGTGGTCTGAGCCCCCCTGGTTTTCTGTGTGTGTGTGTGTGTGTGTGTGTGTGTGTGTGTGTGTGTGTGTGTGTGTGTGTGTGTTTCGTGGAACTAGTATGGAGCGAGACTAAACAATCTAATTGAAGGGGACCTTTAAAGTCAACGTAAATAGTGAAATAGCCCAGTTAACGACACCGCCAAAATATTCGTACAGTGACATTCGTCGTCAGTGATGTTACCCACTGTCTGGCTTTGTTCCTGTTACGTCTAGCTTCAACTCAATTTATTCCTTTAAAGATGAGAGATGGCCATTAATGTATATAATCCAGCCTTCAGCAATACTTAAAGACTAAGTTAGTTAACGGCTTCACCGAAAAGAAAAAACATGACACACCAAGCCACATACTCCAGAAGCCATGTGGACCAGAAGGCCAATGACTCATGACACACAAAGCCACATACTCCAGAAGCCATGTAGACCACAAGGCCAATGATTCATGGCACACAAAGCTACATACTCCAGAAGCCATGTGGACCACAAGGCCAATGACTCATGACACACAAAGCCACATACTCCAGAAGCCATGTTGACCACAAGGCCAAAGACTCATGACACACCAAGCCACATACTCCAGAAGGCATGTGGACCAGAAGGCCAATGACTCATGACACACAAAGCCACATGCTCCAGAAGGCATGTGGACCAGAAGGCCAATGACTCATGACACACAAAGCCACATGCTCCAGAAGGCATGTGGACCAGAAGGCCACTGACTCATGATACACAAAGCCACATGCTCCAGAAGGCGTGTGGACCAGAAGGCCAATGACCCATGACACATAAAGCCACATGCTCCTGAAGGCATGTGGACCAGAAGGCCAATGACTCATGACACACAAAGCCACATGCTCCAGAAGTCATGTGGACCAGAAGGTCAATGACTCGTCGAATGTCCAAACCTTTGTATGAACCACCTTTGTCAGCCATTTGTCAATTCTCTCTTGGAATAATCAGTCAATTCCCATCGGGGATGTCTTTACAATCAGCAGCAGACATCGTGTGTATCACGTAAGAATAACGAGTTATTCTTATGTCCAATCTAAACTGTTAATTTACTAATGCTACTTTGTGTTCTCTATGTCTTTTACCTTCCGTTGGTTTGAAGAAAACATTTTCTAACAGCACCTTCATAACCATTAAATATGTGTTAGCTCGTCTTAATTTCCTGGTGTCTAGTATTCTCTTACATAAATGGAAGATTAATTTGCGTTCGCTGAAGTGGGAAGCGACTTATATTTCACGTGGTCGTGTTTTGTATGACAGCAGATATGTGTACCGTATCAAGTTACTTTAGATAAACATGTTGACGGTGGATAAAAAACTATCCTAAGAGTATTGCCGCACGTTGATCAATATTGCAAGATAATTATTGCAACAGTTATATTTCTTTATGCGTTCGCTTATTTGACATGTGAATGGGGCGCAGTGGCGCAGTGGCGCGGTGGTGCGATGGCGCGGTGGTGCGGTGGTGCGGTGGCGCGGTGGAGAGAATCCGTGTCCAGTTAACGACACCGCCAAAATATTCGTACAGTGACATTCGTCGTCAGTGATGTTACCCACTGTCTGGCTTTGTTCCTGTTACGTCTAGCTTCAACTCAATTTATTCCTTTAAAAAACTTAATAATTTACACGATAGTTGCAATATTGCATACTGTTACAGTGTGAGATGGCCATTAATGTATATAATCCAGCCTTCAGCAATACTTAAAGACTAAGTTAGTTAACGGCTTCACCGAAAAGAAAAAACAACAAGCAACAGGAATGTCAACTTACTACATAATGTCAACTTACTACATAATGTCAACTTACTACATAAAACTATTTAAAATCTCATGTACGAATTTGTATAATTTAATTTATGCATGGCTTGAGAAATTAAACAGTATTTGGCATCACTAAATAATATCTAGAAATAGCTTCTTGAAAAAAGGACATTATAAACAAATAATTAAACTCATCCCTAATATCATTACAATCACAAAAACTTTAAATCTGACAATTTGCGTGATGTGTCCGCTTATATTATGTATAATATTACAGGTCGTTTCTTTGCTGTCTACGTCATCATCTCCGATGACATTATTATGGTAACTGGGCCTTTATTTGCGTTAAATAAAACAATGCGTCTTCCTGCTGGCGTTGAAGATTAAAGACACTACAGTACACATTTATGATCACCATGATCGATAAATCACCGTATATGCTTCGTGTCCCTGCGCCTACATCGATAACGATGTCCGTGTGTAGATTATTGAATTCCGCTACATCTCCGTGTGTGCAATATTAACCGGACAGTGGAGAAGGTGCAGAAGATGTTTTGACATATGTGTTTGCTGTCAGAACTTATGACCTTCAATTCCGGCTAGGCGTGAAGCAAAACACATCATCCGTAAGATGATGTTTCCATCTATCGAGATTTAATAAGATTGACACATAAAGCCACATGCTCCAGAAGCCATGTGGACCAGAAGGCCAATGACTCATGACACACAAAGCCACATGCTCCAGAAGGCATGTGGACCAGAAGGCCAATGACTCATGACACACAAAGCCACATACTCCAGAAGTCATGTGGACCAGAAGGCCAATGACTCATGACACACAAAGCCACATGCTCCAGAATGCATGTAGACCACAAGGCCAATGACTCATGACACACCAAGCCACATACTCCAGAAGCCATGTGGACCAGAAGGCCAATGACTCATGACACACAAAGCCACATACTCCAGAAGCCATGTGGACCACAAGGCCAATGACTCATGACACACAAAGCCACATGCTCCAGAATGAATGTAGACCACAAGGCCAATGATTCATGACACACCAAGCCACATAATCCAGAAGCCATGTGGACCACAAGGCCAATGACTCATGACACACAAAGCCACATACTCCAGAAGCCATGTAGACCCCAAGGCCAGTGATTCATGGCACACAAAGCCACATACTCCAGAAGCCATGTGGACCACAAGGCCAATGACTCATGACACACAAAGCCACATACTCTAGAAGCCATGTGGACCACAAGGCCAATGACTCATGACACACAAAGCCACATGCTCCAGAAGCCATGTGGACCAGAAGGCCAATGACTCATGACACACAAAGCCACATGCTCCAGAAGGCATGTGGATCAGAAGGCCAATGACTCATGACACACAAAGCCACATACTCCAGAAGCCATGTGGACCAGAAGGCCAATGACTCATGACACACCAAGCCACATACTCCAGAAGCCATGTGGACCAGAAGGCCAATGACTCATGACAAACAAAGCCACATGCTACAGAAGGCATGTGGACCAGAAGGCCAATGACTCATGACACACAAAGCCACATACTCCAGAAGCCATGTGGACCAGAAGGCCAATGACTCATGACACACAAAGCCACATGCTCCAGAAGGCATGTGGACCAGAAGGCCAATGACTCATGACACACAAAGCCACATACTCCAGAAGGCATGTGGACCAGAAGGCCAATGACTCATGACACACAAAGCCACATACTCCAGAAGCCATGTGGACCAGAAGGCCAATGACTCATGACACACAAAGCCACATACTCCAGAAGCCATGTGGACCAGAAGGCCAATGACTCATGACACACAAAGCCACATGCTCCAGAAGGCATGTGGACCAGAAGGCCAATGACTCATGACACACAAAGCCACATACTCCAGAAGGCATGTGGACCAGAAGGCCAATGACTCATGACACACAAAGCCACATACTCCAGAAGCCATGTGGACCAGAAGGCCAATGACTCATGACACACAAAGCCACATACTCCAGAAGTCATGTGGACCAGAAGGCCAATGACTCATGACACACAAAGCCACATCCTCCAGAAGTCATGTGGACCAGAAGGCCAATGACTCATGACACACAAAGCCACATGCTCTAGAAGCCATGTGGACCACAAGGCCAATGACTCATGACACACAAAGCCACATACTCCAGAAGCCATGTGGACCAGAAGGCCAATGACTCATGACACACCAAGCCACATACTCCAGAAGCCATGTGGACCAGAAGGCCAATGACTCATGACACACAAAGCCACATACTCCAGAAGTCATGTGGACCAGAAGGCCAATGACTCATGACACACAAAGCCACATGCTCCAGAAGGCATGTGGACCAGAAGGCCACTGACTCATGACACACAAAGCCACATGCTCCAGAAGGCGTGTGGACCAGAAGGCCAATGACCCATGACACATAAAGCCACATGCTCCTGAAGGCATGTGGACCAGAAGGCCAATGACTCATGACACACAAAGCCACATGCTCCAGAAGTCATGTGGACCAGAAGGTCAATGACTCGTCGAATGTCCAAACCTTTGTATGAACCACCTTTGTCAGCCATTTGTCAATTCTCTCTTGGAATAATCAGTCAATTCCCATCGGGGATGTCTTTACAATCAGCAGCAGACATCGTGTGTATCACGTAAGAATAACGAGTTATTCTTATGTCCAATCTAAACTGTTAATTTACTAATGCTACTTTGTGTTCTCTATGTCTTTTACCTTCCGTTGGTTTGAAGAAAACATTTTCTAACAGCACCTTCATAACCATTAAATATGTGTTAGCTCGTCTTAATTTCCTGGTGTCTAGTATTCTCTTACATAAATGGAAGATTAATTTGCGTTCGCTGAAGTGGGAAGCGACTTATATTTCACGTGGTCGTGTTTTGTATGACAGCAGATATGTGTACCGTATCAAGTTACTTTAGATAAACATGTTGACGGTGGATAAAAAACTATCCTAAGAGTATTGCCGCACGTTGATCAATATTGCAAGATAATTATTGCAACAGTTATGTTTCTTTATGCGTTCGCTTATTTGACATATGAATGGGGCGCAGTGGCGCGGTGGTGCGATGGCGCGGTGGTGCGGTGGTGCGGTGGCGCGGTGGAGAGAATCCGTGTCCGAATCTTCTTGCTGCTGTTTCGAAGCTTCGGCAATTTCGTTCACTTCACCTGAGTACAGGTACTCAGCTGTATAAATAAGTACCTGGCTATAGACAATGGTGGATATGTGAACGAATAGTCTGCGTAGTAACTGCAGCGTGGCTGAATGTTTCCAAGAGAAGTCGACTTGGCGTTGGAATGAACAGGTGAGCCAGGGGTGACGTGTGAAGCGCATTGAGCAGTCCAAAAGACTGGATGCGGCTTTATATACGAAGGTGCCGTTAAAAAAATTGGGAAAATAGTGTGGAGAAAAAAATATATCACTCGTAAATCCTCAAATAACTGTAGACGCCCGAGTGATCTAAGGTAGTTTCAATGATCGGCAACCTTTTTCTATTCCCCGATCAAATCAGTGTCGACAACAAAGGCTTAATTTGTAAGACTGCTGACGCGTCTTGGTTAATCAGCCGTGTGATCCACGGGGAGTACTTTGAACATCGCATGCGTTCAGAAAGTGCAGCAGTGTCTCGATGTCTTAATCTATAATATGCACCTATTACTAAGTTGGCAGAGAGCCCATTAATTGCCGACTGGTCCGCTTGTGACGGTACCCAGCAGTGACAGGAGTGTGGCGTGCACGTGACGTGTATATATAAATAACTAACACGACAACTCGATACATGTCTTGGCCAGTCAGTGCGTTCGGGTGACTATAGTTAACAGACCACGGCAATAACTAGACACGAGGCTGCCAACTGATCGATCATTCATTCATAGCGCCACCAGACAGCTGCTTTATCACAATCGGCATGTGAGATTATTAGTTGTATCATTTCTATAAATGGTCCACGGAGATCATTACAAATAGTCAAAGTGTGCTAAAAATCATTAAATGACTTCGTGCCACGTTGAAGATAATCTCCAAACAATGGAGTAGATGGTTAGAAGCCAACCAAGGGCTTTTGCTAGTAGACGACAGCCAAAAATGCCCATTTACTATCGATGTGTGACGTGAGATTTACTGGATGTCCCATGTTGTGTATGCAGGGACATTCGTGACTAGCTACGTTAAAACCGATTTATGTTCTATTATCTGCAATTTTTTTCCTGACATTTTGTATAGTAGTGCACATGATCCCGTCTTGGTCACTAGCGTCTCCTCGGCGATGCCAGTGCTGCAACTCGCTCTAACACATGATTGTAAATCGACCGTCTGTTACGGCTTTCTTCTGTTTTATCCGTTGCATTTAGCAATTATCCCGCTTGATGTTCCGTCGCTGGGCATTTTGTATCCGTCTTCGTTCTCCCTGTTGCTGCTCCTCGTGGGGTCAGACCACTGTTTAGTTTCCCAGTGGCGACAATGTTAACGTTTTTGATGCTGTTCGCAAATTCGTACTTTGAATCCTCTGAAAATAAACTGTGTTAGTATTTATTCTTATGTCATGAGCCCGGAAGTGGATTAATAGCCCGTTCTCATTTGACTTATGCGATTGCTTTAGCAGAACATCATCACTGATGAATCCTTGTATACAGTGCCGGGTAAACAATGTTTGGACCTGGTGCAATCTTTTTTTGTGTGTGTGGGGGGGGCTTGCCGAGGGCATGAAAGACGAAGATCGAGACGCGTGGCATTGGCTACAGGGGTATCCACTCACCTTAAAGGTCAAAGGTCAGATACATTTACTTGTTTTCACTCGTTCTGGATTGAACTGTGTCCCCCTTATTTATAAATTCAGTCATGTAATTTTAAAAAGTGACATTAATTTGGTCATAAAACGGGGGATATACCAAAAATTTCTTAAAATACTTACTGGAAACAGTTTGTGGATTTCTACCGGTACATGTCAAGCCCCGTGACATCATTTTTGCTTTTAGCAAGATTTAGATCACGCAACAAGTCGAGCGACGGCGATTCTGATGGTGCAACAGACATAAACGTAACAGTTCAAGTCATTCCGTACATGTACGAGTCAACAACGCGGTCACAGTCACAGAAACGTACCGGTTCAAGTCATTCCGTACATGTACGAGTCAACAGCGCGGTCACAGTCACAGAAACGTACCGGTTCAAGTCATTCCGTACATGTACGAGTCAACAGCGCGGTCACAGTCACAGAAACGTACCAGTTCAAGTCATTCCGTACATGTACGAGTCAACAGCGCGGTCACAGTCACAGAAACGTACCAGTTCAAGTCATTCCGTACATGTACGAGTCAACAGCGCGGTCACAGTCACAGAAACGTACCAGTTCAAGTCATTCCGTACATGTACGAGTCAACAACGCGGTCACAGTCACAGAAACGAAGTTAGTAGCGACAACGAGTTGTATCAAATCATGTCTGTTTTATTGGCCGAAGTCTTCGAATTCACGCCGCAGTAAACAAATGCACGGGATCAAAAACCTCAAAAATAACATAAATGTAAATGTATTTACAATAGTCTTATTTTGATAGTACTATGCGTATTTATTAATGTTTTTAAATTCCATGTTTAGTTTGTACAAGCTAGCAGACGCAGTCGTCGAGTCTAGTCTAGTCTAGCCCTATCCTAGGCCTGGAAGCGTACTTTGTCTTTGCGTTACTCGGTGGTTTGATTAGGAATATTGGGACACGGGAAGAAATATGTGGACACTTTAAGATATTTTACTGCCGAAATGTCTTGATAAATGCAATTTTTAACCAATGTGTCAATCTAACTTTTGAGTAGAACTCTGTCGCCTTTGCATTGACTTGTCCTTTATGATTTTGTCGTAGCACAAGGCACAAAGTGCCTCTCTTTCTACGCTAGCTATTGTTAAAAATATATATATATGTTGCAGTGTTTTACTAGTGTTTAAAATAATGAAACTGAAGTCACACCCAAATTCATTGTTTTTGCCCCACTGCAATATATAAGCTTTTAACGTAGGCAGATGTTCTGCGTTGCCATGGAATGAGAATATTTGTTGATGTTTGTTTGGCCAGACTGACGTCACACGCCGACTCCGTACCGACATTGCCGCGTGAAATGTCAAATCTCTTGGGGCTTCTTTGCCACTAATATAATTAACTTTTAGTGAAGAATAGCGATTAACATTATTTGTTAATGCATTCCAAACTATTAATACAACTGTTTGTTATAATATATCACGATTTCTGGAATATTTGCATATGATCTTGAACATTTATTCAACTGTGTTTGAGCATTGACATTCATAAACAGGGATATCCTTACACCTTAGCGTTTATTCAACTATGTTTGAGCATAGATATTCACAGAAATTCCCGGAGAGCATAGCAACGTAATCGACGAGGGGAAAACCGAGATTGACATGCTGGAGAAAAGTCGATGGCTCTATATGGGAGCTCCATCCATAGATTTAACAAGAACAAGATTTAACAAGATTTGCCATCCAAGCCAAAGGCCCAGATGGCAAGTGGACAAGGAAGCCATTGGCTTATCGAGAGTCCAACAATGTTCACCTACTTATAACCCGCCCTCCTGATATATGTGTCAACCTTGTTTTTAAACATATTCACGCTGCTAGCAGTTACACAATCTGTAGACAGTTTGTTCCATTCATTTACTGTCCTCTGTGAGAACGAGTGCTTCCTGATGTCCAATCTACATTGATCCTTTACTAATTTTACCTCATGTCCTCTAGTTCTGCTATCCTTCTTGAGTGAGAAAAACATATTTCTATCAATATTTTCATACCCATTCAATATCTTAAAAACTTCAATCTGATCTCCTCTTAACCTCCTTGTCTCTAGAGTTGTTAAACCACATTCTTTCAGGCGTTCTTCATAACTAAGGTCTCTAAGTTCTGGAATCATTTTAGTTGCTCTCCTTTGTATGCGTTCAAGCGTATCTATATCCTTCTTACGATATGGTCTCCATGCTTGTATACAGTATTCTAAATGAGGTCTAACTATTGCTTTATAAAGAGGTATAATTAACTTTTTTCCCTTGTATGTTATGTTTCTTCTAATCAATCCAAGAATTTGATTACCCTTTGAAGCTGCAATACCACACTGCCCTGAAACTTTCATATCAGCGCTTATTGTAACTCCTAAGACCTTTTCTTTTACAGTAGTACCAAGAACAGTAGCTCCCATTTTATAGTTTACATTCAAGTTCCCATGTCCTGTATGTAGGCATTTACATTTCCCAAAATTGAACAGCATCTGCCATTTCTCAGACCATTTCACTAATCTGTCTAGATCGTTTTGTAAATGTTGTTTATCACCATCAGTATTAACCTTTCTAAACAGTTTTGTGTCGTCCGCAAATTTCAGTACGTTACTTGTTATACTGTCGTCCAAGTCATTGATATAAATTAAGAATAATATAGGTCCTAATACTGATCCTTGAGGTACCCCACTCAAAACCGATTTCCAATTTGAAACTTCGCCATCTACTACAACTCGTTGTCTTCTGTCAGTCAGCCATTGTTCTATCCAGTCAGTTATGCTATCCCCGATACCATGGGCTTTTAATTTAAGTAGCAATCTTTGATGTGGCACTTTGTCAAAAGCTTTCTGAAAATCTAAGTAGATAATATCTACTGGCGATCCCTCGTCTATCCACTTAGTGATTTCTTCTTTGTTAGACCCGTGTAGGGAGTCAGCCATGGCATGACAGCCGTAACCACTGCCTGCTCGGCGCGACTTGCCAGACCGGGATCAGAAGCAGTGGGTAAGAGATACAGACCATGACTATGTGAGTCCACGACAGGTTACATATTTACCCCCTATGTGGGATCTTTTACTTCCCTTGGCATAGACACAATGTAGAAGGGACCAAAGTGAGGTGAACGAAATGGCCCGAGCTCATCCCACTGACTTCGACATTGTTTTGTCCGCTGTTTGCTTGTTTATGGAATTCGGTGTTTTCACTATAGCTTGTATATTTTGAGGCATTTATGGAGGTAGGTAGGTAGTTAGGTAGGGAGGAGGGAGTGAATATATATATATATATATATATATATATATATATATATATGTGTGTGTGTGTATAGATAGAGAGAGTGAGAGAGAGAAATATATATATATATATATATATATATATATATATATATATATATATATATATATATATATATATATATATATATATATATATATATATATATATATATATATATATATATATATATATATATATATATATATATATATATATATATAGATAGATAGATAGATAGATAGATAGATAGATAGATAGATAGATAGATAGATAGATAGATAGATAGATAGATAGATAGATAGATAGATATAGATATTGACTGCGCGAACCGTTCTTAGCAGCAGGATTCAATTCTAAATTCTCTGACGTTTGCTGATCCGTTCTTCACGCAAAGCCACCTGCAGATTGGCTCGTTTGGTAAGTGGATATTTCTATCAGTTGTTGCCAACGCTCTAAGTGACTGGGATTACTTTTTTAAAAGCGTCACTAAATCGCAATACATCACCTCGTGCACTTCCATTGTGTTTGCATGGCTGTTGTATATACGACGTAAAGTAAGGTATTGGTGTTTGGGGGGCAGGGGGCAGGGGGCGGGGGCGGGGGCGGGAGCGGGGGCGGGGGCGGGGGGCAGGTGGCGGATCTTCCTGTTGTGCTTCAGAAGCTATTGGCATTGAAGTGGTGCATTGTTAAGATTATAACAGGCGGAAAGATGTTTGGCCGAAGTCCTGCCATTCGACACGTAGATATATTGGTAACGGTGAACATACACGGGCATCGCACGGTGTGTGATTTTTATAACACTTTTTCGGTTTGTCGATTATATGTTGGCAGTGGCTGTTAAAAGAAATTTGTCAAATTGTTTTACACTCAGACACAATGTTAGTATAACCAGCAATGCAATAATACGTTGTGGTGTGGTACTGTCTCGATGTCTTTACAACTGCGAAAGAAACATGACCACTAGGTGGGGTTCCAGTTCATGTTCAACTGTAATCTGGTTAAACAGTCACTCACTCAGTTTGAGAGGTGATTAAGTGTGAAACCTTAGTTTATAGCGTTGTTATTAAATATTTAATTTTGACATAATTAGTGTTCACCTTTGCCACCAAAATTTTATTATTTTGAAGGGAATGTGTGAACGCTGCCACGTAATTTCGATGTTTACAAAAAGTTAATGAACGTTTATAAAACTATTTAACAAGATATAACAAGATTTGCCATCCAAGCCAAAGGCCCAGATGGCAAGTGAACAAGGAAACCATTGGCTTATCGAGAGTCCAACAATGTTCGGGAAATTCAAAATAAACTATTGGATTAGTTTACCGAAGTCCAAACGTAAACGAAGAGGATAACACAGAAATACAAAATGCTATAAAGGAAGTTAGTAAAGGGGAATGTATCATAATGTGAGATTTTAACTATGGACACATACAATGGAAACAGGTGGAGTACAGGGGGTGAGGACCAACAATTTATATTTTTAATTCAGGAGAGCTTCCTCACTCAGCACGTGCTAGCACCAACCAGGGGAGAAAATGTATTAGATATAGTTTTATCATCACAAAAAAAATTAGTGGACAATGTAAAAATACACGAACCATTGGGTAACAGTGACCACAATCAAATTCATTTTGACATCAATGTAAAATCAGACAGTAAAATAAAAAAACGTATAGGAGAAACTTCCACAAAGGTAACTATAAAGATATGAGAAAATATTTAGCAAAGCTAGATTGGAATAACATGCTAATGAATAAGACCGCAATTGAATGTTGGAATATTCTAAAATATGAAATTGAGAGTATCATCGATAAATTTGTTCCCTTCCAAAAACAAGGAAACGGTCTAGAAAGAAACACTTGTCAAAAGAAGCTATTAGAAAAATAGCGTTTAAGCAAACTATGTGGAGGGTTTATACGCGTACCAGAAAGGATGAAGACTATGCAAATTACAAAGAAGCACTTAACCTAGCTACAATTGAAATTAGAAAATCTAAAAGAACCTTTGAAAAAAAAATTGCAGGTAATATAAAAAATTACAGCAAGAGTTTCTATGCTTATGTAAGGAGTAAACAGAACGTTCGAGATAAAGTCGGACCACTGGAAAACAACACGGGAGACATAATTTCAGGCGGGTTTCAAATGGCAGAGGTCCTGAATGAATATTTCAGCTAAGCTTTTACCACAGAAGATATCAGCTCACTTGCAATTCCATTTACTAAATTTTAGGGCAACAAATCAGAACATTTAGGGCAGTTAATTGTAACTCCTGAATTGATAGCAAAGAAAATTAAGAAGATGAAAGATAATAAATCACCTGGAGTTGATGGGATACCACCAAAACTGCTTAAGGAAATTGTTGAGCAAATTAGTACACCACTTGCAAAATTGTTTAACTTGTCACTAGAAGGAATAGTTCCTTCAGAATGGAAAAAGGCAAACATTACGCCGCTATTTAAGAAGGGATCGAGGAAAAAGCCAGAAAATTACAGACCAGTGAGTTTAACATCAGTTGTATGTAAATTACTCGAAACATTAATTAGAGACCACATGGTGGAATTCCTTGTAAAACATAAATTAATAAATACATCTCAACATGGGTTCCTAAAAGCAAGGTCATGTCTAACCAATCACTCTTTTTTGAAGAAATTACAAAGTGGGTAGATTGTTGTCTACTTAGATTTTCAGAAAGCTTTCGATAAAGTGCCACATCAAAGATTGTTACTTAAGCTAAAAGCCCATGGTATAGGTAATGATGTAATCAACTGGATAGAAAAGTGGCTTACACACAGAAGACAGAGAGTAATAGTAGATGGTGATATTTCATCTCTGGAAATCTGTGTTGAGTGGGGTACCACAGGGATCAGTATTAGGCCCTATACTGTTTTAATATATATATATATATATATATATATATATATATATATATATATATATATATATATATATATATATATATATATATATATATATATATATATATATATATATATATATATATATATATATATATGATTTGGAAGATGACATATCTAGCAAAGTACTCAAATTTGCAGATGACACAAAAGTATCCAGAAAGGTTACTAATGTTACAGATAAACACAGTTTACAGGATGATCTAGATAAATTAGTTAAATGGTCAGAAAAATGGCAAATGTTATTAAATTTTAAAAGTGTAAATGCATACACATAGGACATGGAAATATGGACGAAGGATATAAAATGGGGGATGCTGTACTAATTAGAACCACACAAGAAAAGGACTTAGGAGTAACATTTAGTGCTGATATGAAAGTTTCAGAGCAATGTTGGATTGCTGCTTTGATAGGAAATCAAATTCTAGGGCTAATTAAGAGAACTATCATGTATAAGGAGAAACAGCTATTTGTATCCCTGTACAAAGCAATAGTTAGACCACATTTGGAATTTTGTATTCAAGCATGGAGGCCATATCGTAAAAAGGACATAGACAAGCTAGAAAGTATACAACGAAGAGCAACTAAAATGTTTCAAGAATTGAGAGAGATTAGTTACGAAAGTCGCTTATTACAACGTAGTTTGACAACGCTAGAGACAAGGAGACTAAGAGGAGACCAAATAGAAGTGCTTAAAATAGTGAATGGTTATGAAGATGTTGACAGGAATATGTTCTTCAAACTGAAAGAAGGCAGTAGAACCAGAGACACAAAGCAGCATTAGTTAAGGAGCAGTGTAGGTTGGACATGAGAAAGTACTCTTTCTCACAGAGGGTGAAAAATGAATGGAACAAACTGCCAAATGATTGTGTTAATGCTAGTAGTGTGAATATGTTTAAAAATAGAATTGACAGATATTTGATAAGGGCGAGCTACACATAGATGAGAAAATTGTTGGACTCTCGATAAGTCAATGCCAATGGCTTCCTTGTCCACTTGCCATCTGGAACTTGTTGTTTGGGATGGCAATCTTGTTAAATATATATTTCTATTAACAAACGATGCACTGTAATTGTTTATATGTCGAACGTATGTCGTTGTTCACAAAGAGTAAACCACTGCTGTGCCGCAGAAGGAAACAACGTGTGCGAGTTAATCGTCCCGCAATGTTGTTGAACTAACAAAACGTGGCGATGGCAGCTGGTTGAGGAAAAGTACTGACATCTAGTGAGTACGCCAGTTACTAATACACTAGTTCCCCACTTGGCCAGAATTGTTAGTTGATGGCGCCACCTAGTGGGATACAGTTAAGTGTTTTATTGTGGTTTAAAACACACTCGAACGGCGAGTGTTGGATTATGTATAGTTTACAATAAGATTTTACTATAACTACGATCAGACGGAATGGTTTTAAACTCCCCAGATGGACAATGACCAACTTGATTGCAAGTGTTCACTGGTCAATTATAGTTTCCTCTGAACTGCCCACATTTCACAAAAACGACAAAAAGCGTATACATTTTTATAATTTAATGAAACCACTCCATTACATTAGTCATCTTAGGCCGCTGATCATTTTCAAAACATTAAACACTATGCTTTATTCAACTCCATCAACACAAAACATGAAACACTATGCTTTATTCATCCATCCACACAAAATATGAATGTTATTCTCTAATAATTTTAACAGAATCAATAACACAACCGTCATGGAAAGAACTAAACCTATTACAAAAAGGTAGGTACTAACACACAGCTGTTATATTCTATCAAATGTATTTTATATTCTATATGTTTGGTAGATAAACAGTATTATGTAGGAAAATACAGTCTTGAAAGTTATCTTGTAATGTTATACATTTGGCAATCATAAAAGGTGAAAATAGTCTCTCATCCACAACAGCACATTACATAAATTGTGCATCACATTTTATCCCATGTGTATATTAGCAGTACAAAAGTATGTGATGTCACACACAATCAGGAAATCTCATTGTGACCTCAGTTGGTTTCACATATATGATTCTTTATTATTTTCAAATTAGTAATTTATAACTATGTTTACCATAAAACATAGAAATAAAACATATTAAATATCCAATATTTCCTTACCAAACAACCCTGTGCTCTTATGACATTTAAGCTAAACTGACATAGCATAACTCAGTCAAACAATCAACTAAACAATAAAAAGGTTGCTAATGCAATTCCAACAATTATTTGCTGCACACTAAGCATGCCACATTTACCTGTAAATCAACTGAACACACCCTACTTGAGAACACCCAACAATTGAACAGTCCACTCTCTATCAGGACCAACAAGGACAGTCCACTCTCTATCAGGACCAACAAGGACAGTCCACTCTCTATCAGGACCAACAAGGGCAGCGCAAACTATAAACACACATTGACACAATACAAACCTCACAAAGAGCAGTAATTGCCTCGTATTTTCAAACACTTCATAATTATGCACAACTTGATGACCGATACCATAGCAGTTGTCTTCTACGTTCTAGCTGTCATTAATGTTATACCCTTACAAAATGTAAGATTTTAAGAAAAAGGTTTAACCATTTAAAATCATTTAAACATTTCAAAAAAGTAATTGTCAAAACAATCCTGTACACATTGTAAGATTACCCCTGTGAACGCACAATAAAATAGTTGAAATATGATCTCAACAGATGTTCAGGTAAATGTTCAGTCTTGTTATCACCACCAAAGGCATGTAAACTAGACTAGAATTATTGAATACATTATAATCAAGACAATGAACGTTGTATTTAAAACAAACTTTGAGAGTTTGTACAATTCATAAAAACTTTGTCAAAATCATGCTTTCAAAATTTACTTATTCAACATTTCGATGATCCCTACTTAGTGAGTCAACTGGACACAACTGAGCCCCACTCCAAGTTTCACACTCCTGCATGAAGAACACTGACTAAACACCTACTATTACCAGTTCACATGGTGAAGTAGGAGTAGTACACCAGACCAAATGCGCTGGTGGTGAACCAGGCCGTACAGATCCACCAACAGAGGAATGAGAACAGTCCTCGGAACCAGACAGGTGTAAAGATAATCTGCAGGTTCCTCAGAGCAAATGAGAATTGTGCGGCCGACGCTGCAATGGTTGCCTCGCCTTCCACGGGTAATGGAGGTTGTTTTATCGAACTGCTGGTGCTGTTTGCAGCCACTGAATGAATGCCGAAGGCGTCTGCCCATGAGAAATCACCTAGCGTCTTCCACATGATCGTGCAATATAGCAGCAGAATCAACGGAACAACATACTGCAGCGCCACCACGCAGAGGTAGTAGAACACACGCGCAACCCTCTTCTGGAGCTCAAGTGAACTAATGCGACCCGCCTCTTTCTTGAGTTCCTCCATCTTCGCGCAGGCCATGTTCAGGTGAGATTGCAGGTGTGTCCAGGTGAGACAGAAACGGAGGACACAGAAGAAAATGACGGCAATAATCCGAGCTGCCTCGAATGTCTGAGGTTTGATCAGGTAGGTTGAGCTGTTGCTGTTGGACTGGGTGTACACCAGCTGTTCTCTGATCACTGGCCGCACCCACATGATTGACAGCAGCAAGGGGAACACCATGTTTGTGTAGAGCAGTAACTGCAGGAAGGGACGTTCCCGTGCATACTTCAGAGAATCCAAATGCATTTTGGCGAGCCGGAGCCCGGGGAAGCTCAGAAATGAACCCAGTAATGCAGCTATAATGGCGAGCATGATTCTAAATGTCAACAGCGATGCAGGGCCTTCGGAGTCGATCCCTTGCTTTGTCAACATTTCCTTTGCACCGGCTGAGAAGTTCCTGTAGGCAGCATCGAGTTCAAACTCCAGTATTTCGTCGTTTACGATAAGAATAACCATGGCAAAGACAAGGAAGAAAACTCCTAGTACGACACAGATGACCCATTCCCCGTCGCCATCCTTGTTGAAGTACATTGCAGTTAGAGAATAGAGCACCTTAAGACAGAACCCGATGACAAGTACTGCCCACATCATGCTCAGATTGTACTCATTCCGCGGCTGCACCAATGCGTAGTACGCCTCCGTCGCAACATAGATGAACAGTGCACAGAATGCAAAGTCAACCAACCACTGGAACTCTGAGTAGAACTTCATTGGCATCACGTCGATCGGCTGCACCTTGGCTGCCTCAAGTTGTATGTCAAGGCTCTTGGGAACGGTGAATGGTTCGTCTTTGGCTGCATATTTCTTGTAGTTCTTCCGCCCCTTGTTCTTTGAGTATCCAGTGGCAGGCATGCCAGTAAGACCGCGCAGTTCATCATCTGTCGGATGCAGGTAGCGTACGAGACGACTCGTGAGTATCCAGCTGCCAATGGAGAAGTGAGCCGACAACTTGGACAAGACGCTCGCCATCACCATGCTGAAGACAAGCTGCGTCCCCAGCACAGACATGATGCTTCACGCTCACACGGTCAGCCCACAACCTACAACATAATTAGTTATCATAAAAACTATGCTACGACTTTCCTTGTATTAACACTTACTTTACTGTTCGTATGTGATGATGCTGGCATACAACATTATCGTAATATATTGGACCAATCGATAATTTGATGCATTCATTGTGAGAAACTTTCCCTAGGTTTCCGTCTGTTTTCACATTTTCTACTTTCTAGCCTATCCAGTGAAATATATTTATAGATGAAACAGCGTTGAAGCTGGAAATTTATTTGTAGCAAAAAACAGTGTTTGTTTGAAAGCAATCTGGTTTCCAAATCATTTGTAGAGGCGTTCCGTACACTATCCGCAGGAATCGCATTCATGTGGATATAACAATGGGGCCACTCTGTGGATTGGGCGCCATTGATCTACTCTTCTTTTAGTACTTTCAGTCAAATTATTTGAACATTAAAACATGCACAGCTCAAATCTGGTCCAAGTTAAGATGGTTCTGATCGCAGGATTCTTGCGACTCCTCATTGATCAGCTCTTCGTCGTCATCTAATAATAATTCAAGAATTCTGGCTGCAATTTTTAACGGTGCTTCAAAATTATATAGAACTGTCTGATTGGACCAGAATAGGTCCAGGCGGTTTTTAAAAGCATTTATGGATTTTGTCTGTACGACTGTTTCAGGGAGAAAGAGATTTTGCCTGTACGACTGTTTCAGGGAGAAAGAGATTTTGTCTGTTTCAGGGAGAAAGAGATTTTGCCTGTTCGACTGTTTCAGGGAGAAAGAGATTTTGCCTGTTCGACTGTTTCAGGGAGAAAGAGATTTTGCCTGTTCAACTGTTTCAGGGAGAAAGAGAGGAAAAGCATTTTTTCTTATATTTGTATTTGATTTGTAAATAATTTTAGCGTATGCCCTCTATTCCCTGTCCTGAAAGAAGCATCATCCCAAGTTTATAGGTGAACATTCAATGTTGTATAAATTGTGCATAATTTTAAGAACTTTAATAATCACATCACCTCATAAACATTTATATGCTAATGAGGGTAGTTTCAGTGATTTTACTCTTTCTATATAAATTATGTTTCTCATCCCTGGTAATTCTTTTGTTGTTCTTCTTTGGACGTGTTGCAATGTGTTTTTTTGTAAGGATACCATACTGATATGGCGTAGTCAAGACGCATTGTTACCATTGTTTTATATAATGGTAAGAATGCATCTTTGTCTAGAAATTGGAAAGTTCTGTGAATTATTTTTGTCATCTTTGCTGCTTTTTTACCACTTCATTAATGTGGTCATCAATGGACAGCTTTGTGTCTATAACAACCCCTAACTTTGTGTCTATAACAACCCCTAACTTTGTGTCTATAACAACCCCTAACTTTGTGTATTTAACAACCCCTAACTTTGTGTCTATAACAACCCCTAACTTTGTGTCTATAACAACCCCTAACTTTGTGTATTTAACAACCCCTAACTTTGTGTCTATAACAACCCCTAACTTTGTGTCTATAACAACCCCTAACTTCCCCCCCACGTCGTTTTTATTTTCAATTGTGTTGAGCGGACGTATGGTGGTGTTAAAGCTGCTTCCTCAAATGGTTCAGCTTATCGCGAATCCGGTTCATTTACGTCCAGATGTGTAGTGTGTGACTAGTTTAAGTAACGTGTGCAGTCTGGTTAATAAAAAATGCCTCTTTTTGTGCGAATCGTCAAAAGAATTGACTTCAGTCGTTAGATAAGTTAGTGGATATCCAAAATGGTAAACACTGTGCAAGTCAATGCTGATCATGGGTGTGACTTAAATTTTCTCGCCGATTACAACAAAGTTACGAAATTTCACCAAGGGTGAAAATCGTGATTTTTCAGCATTTCGATTTGCTTAATGCTTAAACAAACATTAAGTAATTTAATAGTTTGTCTGATGATTTCATAAAAACTACATACAGAAGTTGCACAAACGAGCTAGCATGTTGCAGTGGATAGTATGTAGGTTTGGCTTTTTACAAAATTAATTTGAAATCAGACTAGCAAAAAAATTTAATTGAAGAAGTACTTTTAAGTTTCATAGATTTCTACAACATATAAGTTAAGTTTCTCATACCAATAATTCCAATATCTCATTCTAATAATATTCCAAGTCTCGAAAAAGCTAGTTGTTTCGGAGGCCTGGATCCTTGCCTTTAATTTCCTGGAAGAGAAAGGCGAGTCTGCTTGTGGCCTTGTCTAACCCCAAGCATGCCAAGATGGCAGCCGTAAAGGGCATCTAGCAAGGGTAAGGTTGTTTTTTATGTCTAAAGTTAACTGTTGATGAAACTGGTAATACTGCTAGTGATACTGGCTTTTTTACTGCCATTGCACAACATGGAATTAGTCCTTGGACCCTACTAGGGTGGGGGGAGGGGTCTAGGGTCCTTGGTCTGGCATTTCTGGGTGGAACTCAATGGTTCCTCAGGCCGAACACGTACTAGTCGAAAATCTGAGTCTAGATTCCACCATTCCAGTTTAGAGGAGATTATAGCCCCCCCACCCCAAGAATCGAGATGATCTCGTAACTTTCCTATATTCTGCATCTTCAACGTGTTGCGGGACGAATTAAGTTAAGAACAACGCTTCGTGCGTTTATGCCTAATACGCACCTCTACCACGTCTGTGTTTTCCCTGAAGAAACTTTCCTGCATCATGAAACTGAATGCATCATTACGACATTTCTTGCCCTTCTCTCCATATTTAGCATGGTTCGCAAACCTAGCGCGCAATTGGCAATTCTGAGCAATTGACGAATCGCGCAGTGCACATGTCCAATCACAACTATCCTGGCTATTCTAATCTGGATTAAATAAATCATTGGCAACTTTGTATACATAGTAAGTGTTGATAGAGGCACTGCAATTGTTTTACAAATTTTAAATAACGGTGATATGTTTTTAAACAGCTAATATCTCGATAATCCAATAGCTTCCTTACCCACTTGCCATCTGGGCGTTTGCCTTGGATGGCAATCTTGCTAAAGATATAGATTGACTTACACAAAGAGGCAAAATAATGTTTATTTATTATATGACACTTTTGAATTGAGTTGAGTTATTTAACTCGATTACGCCATATTAAGCATATCACCTAGTCTACACGAACACGTATTTTAGATATTGATTATTTGACAAGTGTCCCGAATAGCATAACGCTAATAATTATATATATATATATATATATATATATATATATATATATATATATATATATATATATATATATATATATATATATATATATATATATATATATATATATATATATATTGATTTCATTGTAATTATGAATTAATGGTATTGACCAGCATCTGTCTCGTGAGACAATGCTTGTCTTAGCTGCTACATCATCTTGTCAGTAAATTACCAGCAAGACGCCTCTCACGCTTGGTCTCCTGGTTTGTCCAGTATGTTTTGATGGCCAGAACCACCAATACGATTAGCTAGCCAGGTGGACTCAACGCCATAGTCTTTTAGATCTATTCTGAATTTCTTATTACATGCATCTCAACTCAGGAGGCGGTCACTAGACATCCGCTGTAGATGCCCAATCCGCTGTAGTCGTCTCTGCTTGAGAATGTTGCTCAGTGGTGTTGATTATATTTTGTTGTTGTTTTGATCTTAGCCTTAACCAGAAACAGACTATATGTTGGCGTCAAATCTATTTCCCAGATCCACTACAAGGTTAGTATTTGTATTGCTTCCCTTACTAACTTAATAATATATTACAGATAAGTATAGGACCTATCCCAAACATAAGTAGGGACCAGAACACAGCGCTGATTCACACCGTTTACAATGGAAAGGAGTTGAAATATCATTCCACCGACTTGAACAGTGCCTTGCATGTTTTATGGAAAAATTGTATAAGATCAACTAGGATTAGAAGACATCCGACTTTCTTGAGAACAATGAAGAGTGCTTCTCGATTCACATAGTCGAAAGCTTTTGTGAGATCCTTACTGCTGTAGTGTCTTGCACAGAACGTTGTGGCTTATTTTGAACCAAGCTAATTACGCAGCAGAACATAAGTTCAGAAAAACGAGTGCATAAAATCTTTCGCGATTTGTCTTTAACAAAGTTATTAACACAAAGTTTAATTAAAACTAAGAGTATAAAAATGTACTTGTCTGTATGTAATTCAAATCAGTGCTCAAACGGGAAAGATCACTGAATGAACTGAGCAATTATTAAATCGTGTAATATTTGATATTTGCGCTGTGCGCAATTTAAACCTCTAGCGCCGCGTATCGGCTTGCTTGCAAATTAAAAACTAACTTCCGGCTACAAATTGGCGCGGATTTTGTGTTGCTGACGAAAAGAAAGGTAGTGATTATTTGTGTTTTCCAACAAGCTGTATAGTAAATGGGTCACATAAACTAGATAAACCATGTTAGATTTTCCGTAAGAACAAATCATTTGTTTTCTCAATGTTGCCTCAAGAAATGTATTGACAGATCTAACTTAAGTTATCACATGAATGTCAACAGTCGGCGCAGTCAGTGGCAGTGTGCTCTCTGGACTCGGCACTCGGCCAGGCGCGGCCTAGCCCCACATTTAATCAGTGACATGTATTTATGCCGCATGGGCAAGTCTCATGTGCAGTCGTTTATTTAATGGCAGGTTCGATCTATCAGAACAACGACCCAATACACTAATAATCTAAATAAAGAAAATCGTGTTGGCTTTTGAAGTTTTGGTTTTGGCTGTCTTCTTCAAAACTACACTGCAGTCTACACAACACTGACACGGCACTGGTCAACTGTTCTTGTAAGAAATGCAATACAATGGTCCTAGGCTAGGATGCTAGATCTATGGCTATGCTCATTAACATGCTCATTGAACATTTGTCAATTTGGTATAGCATAAATCTGGCACAGCCCTGTCGATCCTGAACTGGTTTTCATCATATTTAATTGATTAATTGATAGATACCAAAGAGTGAAGATAATTGCTTTTCAGCAGCCACTTCGTGTGTTCCTCAGGTTCTGTTCTTGGACCACTACTTTTTACTCTTTACACTACTCCACTCAGTCATTCAAACTCACAACTTGCACCACCACCTATTGCATATAATGCACAGATTTACCTTTCCATGACTACCCTTGGATACAAACTGTTCCTTACACCAACTCAGGGATTGTTTATTTTGAATAAAAATTATGATGCCACCAATCTGTGAGTGAAGCTAATCTAAGCTAATGAAAATTCTCCCATCAGTATGATGTAAACATAACCTTTCATTTCGCTGTTATGATGTTATCTTTTGATGAAAATGTCAAAAAGTTGATATCAGAATGCCTAGTGTCAGGCACCGATTGATTCGGCTTTCACTTTCCAATAATAGCCATGTAGATCTGACTGATTTGTGAAGATGACATTTGATTTGTGCCAGTGTCGACCTTTTGAAGTTGAAAATGATGCGACTTTTCCCAGAGTTTCGACACTTTGCCACATGTGGCATTACGAAAGTTGTTACTTTTGTATTATAAGCATATCTAAGATATATGATATTCCCAACATATTATATTTTATTGATTATGTCTAGTGAATAATTTGTGTAGCACTGAAATTTGACCTACCATTGCAGCGAAATAGGCTAATCCATGTCGCCATTCTGTTTGATTCTTGAACTAGTCAATCATTGCTTTGAGGGGTGGCACGGTACCTGTCAAGTTGGGCCTACGTTTGTGGTGTAGGCATTTCATGTCATGTTAAAAAACTGTTAATTTATAAGTTAATAAGTAAACAAGTGCTGCTATTATTTCGGACCGACGAGAATCATTTGAGATTTCATTGACTTTCAATATGTAACCACGTAGGCAAAGTCTACCGCCCCAGTACAATATGTAACCACGTAGGCAAAGTCTACCGCCCCAGTACTAGTACGTAGTTGTTTGTTCATGTGTAAAATATTTCTGTGATAACTCAAAAATGAGCAGGCTTTCAACAAAAACTATGAAATCAAGTCGCAATTGTTGACCAACCTTAACCCATTAGGCCCCAGGATTTTATTAAAACATGGTCCCGTGTTCCCATGATTTTTTCAGGTTACACCATATTTTATCATGACAAATATAGAAATAAAAATTTTCGAGATAGCATGAACAAAACTGATGAAAATCAAGATTTCTGAAAGGGCAACACATGCACGTAACGAGCTGTTGTTGTTGCAAAATGTATCCGCTAGGGTGTGGCAAAATTTGGTAGCGTTTAGTTCAGTAGTTATTTGCCAGGATTTTTTTTAATAGAGGATTCTGTATGCGGCCGTTCCAGGACTGCACAGACCGGCCGGCCGCGGCCGTTCCAGGACTGCACAGAGCGGTCAGCTGCAGCCATTGGGGGTCTAATGGTTTAATAGACTCCAGGGGGCAGCCATTGGGGTCTAATGGGTTAATAGACTCCAGGGGGCAGCCATTGGGGTCTAATGGGTTAATGAGTTCAATCAGTTTATTACTGGGTCAGTTTTTTTATTAATCGCAGAGAACAAATAACATATAACAAATAACCAACGCAGCCTAATAAAATAACATATATAAATGAAAACTTACTACTTAGGAAGTCAGGACCTACCCAATGCGCCATCAGAGGTTTAATTAACTAGCAAATATATTTTGCAGCAGGAAAATGATGATGCTGGTTGAAATAATTCGCCACTGTTTCTGTTTAGATGAAGACGGTGACACCCGAGATCTCGTGGCATGAGCGTGACCCAGTGTACAGTGTTGACTTCCAGCACCAGGTGGGGCCGATCCAGCGCCTGGCTACTTGTGGCACAGACCGATGTGTTCGTGTGAGTGTTCTAAGTATTGTGGCAAGTGAAATCAAAGAGGGAAGTGTCAAAAACAGCTGATTGATTTTCGCTGCTGTGCTATTTAAAGTTTTACTGCTCACCGAGTTGACTATGAATGGTATAAAAACACCTATAAATGTCCAAGTAGCCTTTGAGATAGCCGTCATATTGTGTACTTCTTTGAAGGTTTGAGTCTGAAATCTTGAGAAAATTATTGCAATTGTTATGCAATAATAACAAAGTTATGATTAACTTTAACTAATGGAGGTCTCCTCTACTGGGTTTGTTTACAGGTCAACATTAATATTGTGGTTTGTTTTATTGTGATTGGTATGATTTTATTGAAAATAAATCATGTCATCCAATTTATCTGAAATTTTTTAACCATAAATTGTTCATTTAAATTTCTCTTTTTATATTTCAGTATCTTTAATTTTGTCTTCTTGGACACTGCATTATCTTTTGATAAATCCAGGATAAATTGATCTGCTATGCGTTGCTCAATTCTTATATAATATATATATATATTCCAAAATGCCAATGCATTTTGAGATTAGATCCAGATATAGGACAGTAATAATGTTGTATATAATATAATATATAATCGACCTCCTTACTTTCTAGTTGTGGGAAGTGAAGTTGGAAGAGGATAAAGCGAGCGTTGAGTTCCTTGCGACATTGTCTCGACACACACGCACGGTCAATGTTGTTAGGTTCTCACCAAATGGTACGTCTTTCTTTCATCTCGTTCATCTTGTCTAAATGAGTTTTCCCCACTGTACGTAGGGCATGGTTATCAACTTATCATAATTTTGTGGGATTTGTCAATTCACACATTTTTTACATCTTGAATTTCATTAGCTATGGTGATAGGTTGGTTGTGAAAAATGTTTGTGTGGATTACAGAACAACGTTACCCCTCCGTGGATCCACCACTGGCTACACATTTATTCCTGTATGGGGTATCTTACTTCCTCTGGACCTAGATGGGTTTTAGTGTTTCATGCGAGACATGTTTCCAGTTTGTCTACTTATTCATGTTGCACCCAATGCTTATGAAATGACGGCGTCGCAAGTTGAAGATTTTGCACTATTTATTTACAATCCTTTTGAACTGCAGCAACTCTGTAAATTAGCATCATCAATCTGAGTTTTTTATGACGTCAACGGAGCATTCATCTTTGTGTTTTTTGTTGCAGGTGAGGTGCTAGCCTCTGGAGGGGACGGTGAGTGGAACTCTTGTGATGCTTCATGTCTATTTTTTACTTGTCTTTTCTCTCTAGTAGAAAAAAATGGTTTTACAATTACACTGGTGTGAAATAAATGTATCTTTTTGTGAGTTTGTAATTTGACGGCCTCACATTTAGTTTTAACAAATTTGAAAAATGAGACATTTTAATCATTCACAAAACTTTGTTTACATCTGCCAGAAATTAAGTGAAAGTTATTCTATACTGTACTGAAATGATCGTGGCTTGTCATGAATTCATCTACACCTAGCAGGCCTCACTTCTCAAATGATTGGAAGAATCTGCCAGACTGTCACAACAAAGAATATTATCATCAGGGACACAGATCAACACGAATACTGCAATACATTAGAAATTCAAGAAGAAATTGGCAAATCAACTTTAAAAACTATGGTGGATTACATATGATGAGAATACTGCTTAGTTATTCTATCACACACATGTGTTTGTCTTTTTTAAATTCTCATTTGTCTGTTGTAGATCCTGTGGTGGTGTTGTATACTGACTGTGCTGTGTGTGTTGTAGATTCTGTGGTGATGTTGTATACTGACTGTGCTGTGTGTGTTGTAGATTCTGTGGTGATGTTGTATACTGACTGTGCTGTGTGTGTTGTAGATTCTGTGGTGATGTTATGGAGACAGAACCCCTCTAGTGGGGCGTCTGGCGGTCTGTTCGCGGAGGAGGAAGAGGAGAACAAAGAAACCTGGTCCGTCTTCAAGATCCTAAGGTCTCTGTCACTTTCAGCTACTCTGTTTGATAGTATCCAAGGAATCTGAATTTGCTGTTTCCTCTAGTGAGGGGAGTTTGGATTGTTTTCTCTTGGGACGGGAGTTTGGATTGTTTCTGGCATTCTTCCATTTTTAAATCTCTCAATGTACTTTGTAATTCTTTCAGGAGGAAGTGGAATACAGTCATCATTCTGTGCTCTGTTTCTGAAACAAACTTAATGTCACTCATGTCAGGCAACATTGCTTCGTATTCTTTAAGCGACAGGATTTGCAGTTTCTTCCAACATAAATGTTTCTGTACAGAAGAAATACCTAGTATGGGAGTAAATAACGTCTATGACTATTTAAAGGAATATAATTTTTACCAAGGTTTTCACATAGAAATGTCTTAACGTTTTATTTATTAAAATATCTCCAAGGCAACAAGCCGTACTACACATTAGGCATGCCAATTTTCAGACAGTAAAACAATGTTTTTTCCTTGAAATGCAAATATCTTTCTGAATTAAGTTTATACCATTATCCATGTTTCAAAGGGCTATTTGTACCTTGTAGAAGCCACCTGGAGGACGTCTATGACATCGCCTGGTCGTCCGACGGAACGCAACTTATATCTGGTTCCGTAGACAACAGCGCCATCTTGTGGGACATCAAGAAAGGTATCTGAACATTGTCATATTTTGTTTAATCTGGATTAAATCAAAGTTGTAGATCAATATTTTGACATTTATTATTGGCCCAACTAACTTGAGTATTGTTGGCTTTTGGTCAGTACATTTGATAACACTGCTAAAATGTGAACAATTCTTTACATCTTGGGTTGGGGTTTTATATCAAAATTTTAATTATTCTTAGATGTTGACTGTTCCCATAGATTTTCCCACTACATTGATTTTTTTTAATAATGAGCCATGAAGCCAACGTGGGAATTGTCAGAAATGTGGACGAACTGCTTACTTTTTTATTCTATACAAGGAAACATTTACATTGGAAAATTGCCAGATTGACGGTGATAATTCTACCACCATCTGCATTGTTTGACCATTATCTTTCCTCAGGCTGCAAGCTGCACATGTTCACAGAACACAAGAGTTTTGTCCAGGGCGTGGCATTTGACCCTCTTGGCAACTATGTGGCGACAATGAGCAGTGATAGGTAGGTGCTGTCACCTGGTGGGACTTGTCTCTGATGAGTGAACCAGTGACTAGAAATAATTGCAATGTCTGCTTGTAGTTCAGCAAGACAAAATTGTCACGACTAATGTGATAGAATGCAGTTCAGCAAGACAAAACTATCATGATTGATGTGATAGAAGGACAAACTAATAGGATAATATATTTTATTGATTACAGGGGTGAGATTTAGCAAGTCATGGAAGGTAGCCAGTTGGGCTACCAACCTTGCAAAGTGAAGTAGCCCGACAGCTTCTTAGGTAGCCCACTTGCTAATCAATACTTTGATGATAGAAAGTAAATACTTTGAAGATTTTGGAGATAGAATGTATGAATGACATCAACAACAAATAAAAAACATCAAAAACAAACAGTTTTGAAACATCTATTTTCAAGGCAGGATCAATATAATGTAATGCGTAATGCTGAATAAAATACAGTATACAATTGTACACATGTGACAGGTTGTTTTGCTTTCATAACATGGTACACCAACAGTCTACGCGAAAAGTCTCCAAGCGTGACAGGACATCAGGTCCTGTGAACTGAACAGTTTACAGGACCTGCTGATTTTTCATAGGACCTGGTTTTACTCTAGCCTAGAGAAACTTTAACCAGGTTCCCGATTAATCCACCAGAAGCGTTCAACACACCATGTGGATATATCTAATTATAATTGAGCTAGCGTATACTTGTATGTATGTGGTTATGTTAACGTTTTCCCCCTAGATGGCTTGCACCTTGGGTGCCAAACTTTCAGGTATTAATCTACGACCCCATGAATGAAACGTAACGCCTTCATTTTTTTGAAATGCCCTGTATTTCAAGGATGGTTTTTATGGTAAATCAAATGTTTGCTACGTAAAATGGTAATTTCCAACAATCGTAGAAACCACGCACACTGCGGCGAACACGTTTGAGAGTACGTAACGCTATATGGGCTGTTTATATTAATTATAGTAGAAAGCAGGCACCCACATATTGGCCCGAGGTCGCAAACCAAGGACCAATACACAATAAAAAGATAGTAGAATGCCGATGTTCTACAACCAATTTGGAGCATGGGTCTAAATTCACGCGACCTTCAACATTTTGTACATGCAACGAGTATTGCATCACTTACATGATGCGGTTGTTTCTGGTAATATGTTTGATGTTCCCTTAAACAATTTCGGGCATATTGATATCATATTGGCCTAATGCATTTGGTAAATATTGCAATCATGACTGTCACGTATGAACTACCACGTTATCCCGTCCTGGGGACGGGCATTTTTGCTAGTATATATAAGTGGCACCACGCGGCACCAAGACTATTAACATGACCGGTTATTATTTTTTCAGTGTAGAATGACCTTTCAGTTACATGTTGAGCGTCAAAGTGGTTGATAAAAAATACACTGAATGATCCCTATTGATATCGCTTCTTCATCTATGGTTTGGCAACATTTCTTGCAATGTCAAATGTGTCACAAACACAAGATTTATGGTTAACATAAATGCGATATGGCCAGGACAACACTTCTGAGATGTTTATTAACATTCCGTTTATTTTTGCTGGGTCTAAAATATTGAAGCTACGTAATTATTTCAAGTAGCCATGCGGGCCACTGTAGTAAAAAATTGAAGTCGCCAATTACTGTTAAAAACAAAACGCTAATTACAGTTACTCTTAAAAACAAAACACCAATTCTCATTACCCTTAAAAACAAAACACCAATTACAATTGCGGTATGTAATTATTGTAATTAACCCCAAGTCAGAAGCGATTTCCATGACTTTTAAGTAATGCTATAAACGTGCCATCCGCTTTATTGCAGATGCTGTCGCGTGTTCAGTCTACAGAGTCGGAGTTGTGTACACAACATCAACAAGATGCCGGTCAGCGACAAGACAAAACCCATGCGGATGTTTCACGACGACACGATGAAGTCGTTCTTCCGACGACTCGCCTTCTCTCCCGACGGCCACCTCCTCATTGTACCCACGGGATGTGTCGAGGGAAGTCAAGGAAGCCAACTCACAAACACAACCTACGTCTTCTCTAGGGCAAATCTCTCCAGGTAGATATGAGGTGGAATTAGACAAAATCAGTTTAAAAAATGGGTTAAGTTACAGTTGTCCATTCATACTAGATGATTTTTAGATGAACTCAGTACATGAAATTAACAGTTTGTTCATACCAGATGATTTTACCATGGGCGAGTAAAACAACAGGTCTAATAGCACAAGTGGACAACCACACAATAGGTCTAATAGCACAAGTGGACAACCACACAACAGGTCTAATAGCACAAGTGGACAACCACACAATAGGTCTAATAGCACAAGTGGACAACCACACAACAGGTCTAATAGCACAAGTGGACAACCACACAATAGGTCTAATAGCACAAGTGGACAACCACACAATAGGTCTAATAGCACAAGTGGACACCCACACAATAGGTCTAATAGCACAAGTGGACAACCACACAACACGTCTAATAGCACAAGTGGACAACCACACAATAGGTCTAATAGCACAAGTGGACAACCACACAATAGGTCTAATAGCACAAGTGGACAACCACACAACACGTCTAATAGCACAAGTGGACAACCACACAATAGGTCTAATAGCACAAGTGGACAACCACACAATAGGTCTAATAGCACAAGTGGACACCCACACAATAGGTCTAATAGCACAAGTGGACAACCACACAACACGTCTAATAGCACAAGTGGACAACCACACAATAGGTCTAATAGCACAAGTGGACAACCACACAATAGGTCTAATAGCACAAGTGGACAACCACACAACACGTCTAATAGCACAAGTGGACAACCACACAATAGGTCTAATAGCACAAGTGGACAACCACACAACACGTCTAATAGCACAAGTGGACAACCACACAATAGGTCTAATAGCTCAAGTGGACAACCACACAACACGTCTAATAGCACAAGTGGACAACCACACAATAGGTCTAATAGCACAAGTGGACAACCACACAATAGGTCTAATAGCACAAGTGGACAACCACACAATAGGTCTAATAGCACAAGTGGACAACCACACAACAGGTCTAATAGCACAAGTGGACAACCACACAATAGGTCTAATAGCACAAGTGGACAACCACACAACAAGTCTAATAGCACAAGTGGACAACCACACAACACGTCTAATAGCACAAGTGGACAACCACACAATAGGTCTAATAGCACAAGTGGACAACCACACAATAGGTCTAATAGCACAAGTGGACACCCACACAACAGGTCTAATAGCACAAGTGGACAACCACACAATAGGTCTAATAGCACAAGTGGACAACCACACAATAGGTCTAATAGCACAAGTGGACAACCACACAATAGGTCTAATAGCACAAGTGGACAACCACACAACACGTCTAATAGCACAAATGGACAACCACACAATAGGTCTAATAGCACAAGTGGACAACCACACAACAGGTCTAATAGCACAAGTGGACAACCACACAACAGGTCTAATAGCACAAGTGGACACCCACACAATAGGTCTAATAGCACAAGTGGACAACCACACAATAGGTCTAATAGCACAAGTGGACAACCACACAATAGGTCTAATAGCACAAGTGGACAACCACACAACACGTCTAATAGCACAAGTGGACAACCACACAATAGGTCTAATAGCACAAGTGGACAACCACACAATAGGTCTAATAGCACAAGTGGACAACCACACAATAGGTCTAATAGCACAAGTGGACAACCACACAATAGGTCTAATAGCACAAGTGGACAACCACACAATAGGTCTAATAGCACAAGTGGACAACCACACAACACGTCTAATAGCACAAGTGGACAACCACACAACACGTCTAATAGCACAAGTGGACAACCACACAATAGGTCTAATAGCACAAGTGGACAACCACACAACACGTCTAATAGCACAAGTGGACAACCACACAACAGGTCTAATAGCACAAGTGGACAACTACACAACAGGTCTAATAGCACAAGTGGACACCCACACAACAGGTCTAATAGCACAAGTGGACACCCACACAATAGGTCTAATAGCACAAGTGGACACCCACACAATAGGTCTAATAGCACAAGTGGACACCCACACAATAGGTCTAATAGCACAAGTGGACAACCAAACAATAGGTCTAATAGCACAAGTGGACAACCACACAATAGGTCTAATAGCACAAGTGGACAACCACACAACACGTCTAATAGCACAAGTGGACAACCACACAACACGTCTAATAGCACAAGTGGACAACCACACAATAGGTCTAATAGCACAAGTGGACAACCACACAATAGGTCTAATAGCACAAGTGGACAACCACACAATAGGTCTAATAGCACAAGTGGACAACCACACAATAGGTCTTATAGCACAAGTGGACAACCACACAATAGGTCTAATAGCACAAGTGGACAACCACACAATAGGTCTAATAGCACAAGTGGACAACCACACAACAGGTCTAATAGCACAAGTGGACAACCACACAATAGGTCTTATAGCACAAGTGGACAACCACACAACAGGTATAATAGCACAAGTGGACACCCACACAATAGGTCTAATAGCACAAGTGGACAACCACACAATAGGTCTAATAGCACAAGTGGACACCCACACAATAGGTCTAATAGCACAAGTGGACAACCACACAATAGGTCTAATAGCACAAGTGGACAACCACACAATAGGTCTAATAGCACAAGTGGACAACCACACAATAGGTCTTATAGCACAAGTGGACACCCACACAATAGGTCTAATAGCACAAGTGGACAACCACACAATAGGTCTAATAGCACAAGTGGACAACCACACAATAGGTCTAATAGCACAAGTGGACAACCACACAACAGGTCTAATAGCACAAGTGGACAACCACACAACACGTCTAATAGCACAAGTGGACAACCACACAATAGTCACGTGGAAATGTATTTGATCACTTGACGCGTTAACCTTAGGAGTGACCATTGATAAGTTTCCACAGTGTACACAATTTGTAGTTATTCACAATGGTGCTTTTAAAAAATCATAACATCGCTAATAATTATCATCGCACAAATGTGATTGAGGTATTATTTTGTTTTTTATAATTATAATAAAATGATAAAAACTACAGCACATAATCTTATCATGTGGATATTACTATTTGGATTTTTATTTAAACCTGCTGCTAGATAATTACTGAGTGGCTGTATGTCCCTATGTCCAATTGGAAAAATGTAGCCATACATATTAGCTACAAAATAAGAAAACAATTAATCAAACATGTTGAACTTTTATTTTTGTGATTTTTTCCAACACTGGACTATGCTGATTCAGACAGGTCCATCGGTTCCACGTTGTTTACCGTGGCAGTGTGGGCTTTTGAAGCCAGTGGAAATCGTGATGGCAACTTGCCGATATTTATCTCAAAAAAGCCCACAACATCATTCTAACTGTCTGAACTAGTATAATAACGTGATTCACTAATGCTGTCATTCAATTTGCTGAAATATTGACACGGAAACTTGAAATAATTCGGCCTAAAGTGAACTGACACAGAACGAAGTGAGAAAAGAAAATGGCGGGTTAGTAAATAAAAGCTCAGGCAACCCAGGCAACACATGTTTGTAACGACGATGCTCAGTCACTGCATATAACCCACTCGCTCATTCACATATATTCAAATAGGCCAATCATAGAGCTTTCCATAGGTATAACACGTTACATATTTAGCTACTGTGAATGGAAGAATAAATTTATTATGTGAAGCGTAATAAAAGCAGCTAATATGGGCACCAACTATGTGACGTGTTTTGTAAGCTAGATCATCATTAGCTGTCATTGACTATGCACATGAATAAATATGAACCAGAACGAAGAGTGATTCAGCTTTCCAATGATGCCAGTTCTTCCCGGGTGAGGTACTGGTGTTGGAAATGAAAATTGTTACTACAGAGTGATACCAAAATCGGCCGGAATGCTTTCTGCACTGATCGTGTGGGCCAAATTTGGCCCAGTGGTTACTCCCAGGGTTAATGAATCAAATACGTTTCCTTAAATTTTTTAATTAAGCTTATGTAGTTTGATGGAATGTAGGATGCACACACAAACACGCAAAACATACATGCGCGCGAGTGCATGCACACATGATGTTTTAGGCAAACATCATGTGTGATAATGCTGCACATGGAAATGTAATGTTGACAAAACATGCTTGAATATGTTTACATATGAATCTGTGCATGTAATGTAATGTAATGTAATGTAATGTAATGTGGCACACATTTGTCTGCAGAAGTGAGACATAGATGTGGTATTTTACAATTTCTTGTATGCAAATCTGTGTTTTGCAACGTGTTTATAACATTTCTTTGTGATACATAGCAAATAACACTGTTACATTCTAAAATCTTTATAATATCTGTTTTTGACGGTAAGTCTAATGAATTGTAAATTGACTGATTTGTCTGTTTGCCAGACCAGTTTTACATCTTCCGGGTTCGGGGACTGCCACGTTGGCCGTCCGATGCTGCCCCATTCTCTTTTGTTTAAGACAAGTTCACAGAGCTGATGTAACAGGTATGAGACACAACAATGTATACGTATCTGAAATACTGACCTGTCTTGTGTAGTCACCTGCAGGTTTTTTAAGATCTGTCATGCGGGCAATACATGGCCTGTCCCCATATGAGATTTTTATTAATCTTAAATTTTAATGTATACTATTAAAATTAAACTACAAAGACGACAACTTCATCTAATAATAAATAAATTAAAATTAAATTAAATCAAAATTACACTACAAAGAGGACAACTTCATCTAATAATAATCATAATTAAATTAAAATTAAATTAAATTAAAATTACACTACAAAGAGGACAACTTCATCTAATAATAATCATAATTAAATTAAAATTAAATTAAAATTACACTACAAAGAGGACAACTTCATCTAATAATAATCATAATTAAATTAAAATTAAATTAAAATTACACTACAAAGAGGACAACTTCATCTAATAATAATCATAATTAAATTAAAATTACACTACAAAGAGGACACCTTCATCTAATAATAATCATAATTAAATTAAAATTAAATTAAAATTACACTACAAAGAGGACAACTTCATCTAATAATAATCATAATTAAATTAAAATTACACTACAAAGAGGACATCTTCATCTAATAATAATTAAATTAAAATTAAATTAAAATTACACTACAAAGAGGACAACTTCATCTAATAATAATCATAATTAAATTAAAATTAAATTAAAATTACACTACAAAGAGGACAACTTCATCTAATAATAATCATAATTAAATTAAAATTAAATTAAAATTACACTACAAAGAGGACAACTTCATCTAATAATAATCATAATTAAATTAAAATTAAATTAAAATTACACTACAAAGAGGACAACTTCATCTAATAGTAATCATAATTAGTTTTAAAACTTTTGCGGGCACAGTGGCAAAAAAATCGTAGCCCCGTACTTGTTCGTGCAGCCAGCCTCCCGACCATTGCTTTTTAATAATGCTTACTTAATTTGCTTACCTTTGTTGACGTGTCCATGTGCTAATTGTAGAGACAAAATGTAACGGAACCCCCACAGAGGCCCCCACAACGGCCCCCACAACTCCAACAGAGGTGACCAGCCCGACCAAGGACAAGGCCTCGGGTGACACGGTCAAGGAGGCAGCCACAGTAGAAGAATGGGACAAATATGAAACTTTATTCAAGTATGTTTTGACATCGTATGACATTAGGCCCTGCTATTGGCAAGAATTTGTACTTGGATATCCAGCTGTAGGATATGAAGAGTTCTTTGAGAAAAGCTTGCGAAAAATGTCTAATTAAGACACGTCTGATCAAGTGAAACGTTGATACATCCACGACAAATGTTTCTTATTATTCACATTGGGTAGGCAGTTGTAGGTGTGTAGTCAGCACAGGTGTGTTGTTGGCACAGGGGTGTCGTTGGCACATGTGTCTCATCGGCACAGGTGTGTCGTCAGCATGGTTGCCAATTACCCTACTGGTGTGGTTAGGTTCCGTTACATGATTATGATTACTCCACCCAGAATATCATAATTGCACTGTACGAAAATACATTTTCTTCCACATCAGGTAAAACTGTCACTAAAATGCATTTATTAAACTGGGTTATATTCTGAGTTTCTTTGTTAGATTAGTAGTTAGAACTGAAGCGTGGACACTAGGTGTCGTATGTGCTGAATGCTTTGGTGAGGTTAAAATGTACTAATATTTTTGATACCATTTTGATCAGTTAAATAGATAATAGAATAAGACTGCATTATGGCATTGACATTATAGCACCCTGTCCTAATGCCACCATAGTTCCCACCTTCCATGGGGCCGTTGCCATTAACCCTCACTGCGTGTTGTGCTGTAGATTACCCTACCGGATGATATTTGCCGTTGCGACAGAGGATGCCGTGTTGTTGTACGACACCCAGCAGCCTCGGCCGTTCGCCTTCTTCACAAACATACATTACCACCAGCTGAGTGACATCACATGGTATGTACCAGGTCATAGTCAGAGTCGCATCACACGAACAGCTCTGTCACAGATAGTCAAGTTTAGTTTGTCTTACCCAGTGATGTTTATACTGGCTTAACGCATTTTGTGCTGCAAGGAATATGCTGTCTAGATTCGACCCAGTTAGTTGTTGCTAGCGACTGAGACTGTGATTTGGGTCTAAAAAAATTCATCTTCACTCTGGCATGTTATGGAGTTCAATAAACAGGTCTTGCTAAAGTAGCCGAATTGAAATAATTTGTGCGGAGTTTTGAATCAGCAAATGAAAGAACTATGTCAACAACTCGGGCCAGCAAATTTACAGAGATCCATCTAGCGTTTCTCAGCGAGTCAAAACAGTTGCCCACCGAGCTTGTCTTGCAGAGATTGAGGAATATGTGTGGTATTATATTAAAGATCTAGACACGTTGCACAGAATGCAAAAATGGTGTAGAAAAGTTAATTTTGAAAAACTTGTAATTAATACTGTTGTTATATTTCCACGTTTGCTGCAAGTAAAAAAAATTCAGGGCATGTTACGAAGGTCTCATTGTATGATATAACTTTCCCAATACACACTAACAACACACACGCATACACGCGCGTGTGCGCGCATACACACACACACACACACACACACACACACACAGTATTTATATAAACCTAGAACTGTGTATATACACATTAATACACTGTACAACAGTATTCAGAAATCGCCCAGTGCATTTATGTGATCTTATTTACCACGATGCACTAATACATACACGCACAATATTAATGGTGAATGTTGTCGCAGGTCCCACAATGGTCAAGTACTTGTGGTCAGCTCAACGGATGGCTACTGCACACTTGTGACGTTCGAGGCCGGGGAACTGGGCGAGCCATACAGCCAGCTCCCCCTGGAGGTGAAACCGATGGAGGCGGTAGACGTCAAGGGAAAGCAAGAGACGAGAGTCACTCCGGTGGTAGGTCACTTACCTTAGTTTCTGCCTGTCTATTCATCTTCATCGTCAGTCCTCCTCTCTTATACTCTTCAAACACTACCACCCCTTTGGTCCTCCTGTCTTATACTTTTCAAACACGCCCACCACTTGGGTCCTCATGTCTTATACTCTTCAAACACTACCACCCCTTTGGCCTCATGTCTTATACTCTTCAAACACGCCCACCACTTTGGTCCTCATGTCTTATACTCTTCAAACACGCCCACCACTTTGGTCCTCATGTCTTATACTCTTCAAACTCTGCCACCATTTTGGTCCTCATGTCTTATACTCTTCAAACACGCCCACCACTTTGGTCCTCATGTCTTATACTTTTCAAACACGCCCACCACTTTGGCCTCATGTCTTATACTCTTCAAACACTACCACCACTTTGGTCCTCATGTCTTATACTTTTCAAACACGCCCACCACTTTGGTCCTCATGTCTTATACTCTTCAAACACGCCCACCACTTTGGCCTCATGTCTTATACTCTTCAAACACTGCCACCACTTTGGTCCTCATGTCTTATACTTTTCAAACACGCCCACCACTTTGGCCTCATGTCTTATACTCTTCAAACACGCCCACCACTTTGGTCCTCATGTCTTATACTCTTCAAACACGCCCAACACTTTGGTCCTCATGTCTTATACTCTTCAAACACTGCCACCACTTTGGTCCTCATGTCTTATACTTTTCAAACACACCCACCACTTTGGCCTCATGTCTTATACTCTTCAAACACTACCACCCTTTTGGTCCTCATGTCTTATACTCTTCAAACACGCCCACCACTTTGGTCCTCATGTCTTATACTCTTCAAACACTGCCACCACTTTGGTCCTCATGTCTTATACTTTTCAAACACACCCACCACTTTGGCCTCATGTCTTATACTCTTCAAACACTACCACCCTTTTGGTCCTCATGTCTTATACTTTTCAAACACGCCCACCACTTGGGTCCTCATGTCTTATACTCTTCAAACATGCCCACCACTTTGGCCTCATGTCTTATACTCTTCAAACACTACCACCCCTTTGGTCCTCCTGTCTTATACTTTTCAAACACGCCCACCACTTGGGTCCTCATGTCTTATACTCTTCAAACATGCCCACCACTTTGGCCTCATGTCTTATACTCTTCAAACACGCCCACCACTTTGGTCCTCATGTCTTATACTCTTCAAACACGCCCACCACTTTGGTCTTCATGTCTTATACTCTTCAAACACTGCCACCACTTTGGTCCTCATGTCTTATACTATTCAAACACACCCACCACTTTGGTCCTCATGTCTTATACTCTTCAAACACTGCCACCACTTTGGTCCTCATGTCTTATACTCTTCAAACACACCCACCACTTTGGTCCTCATGTCTTATACTCTTCAAACACGCCCACCACTTTGGTCCTCATGTCTTATACTCTTCAAACACGCCCACCACTTTGGTCCTCCTCTCTTATACTTTTCAAACACGCCCACCACTTTGGTCCTCGTGTCTTATACTCTTCAAACACTGCCACCACGTTGGTCCTCATGTCTTATAATCTTCAAACACGCCCACCACTTTGGTCCTCATGTCTTATACTCTTCAAACACGCCCACCACTTTGGTCCTCATGTCTTATACTCTTCAAACACGCCCACCACTTTGGTCCACATGTCTTATACTCTTCAAACATGCCCACCACTTGGGTCCTCATGTCTTATACTCTTCAAACATGCCCACCACTTTGGCCTCATGTCTTATACTCTTCAAACACGCCCACCACTTTGGTCCTCATGTCTTATACTCTTCAAACACTGCCACCACTTTGGTCCTCATGTCTTATACTCTTCAAACACTGCCACCACTTTGGTCCTCATGTCTTATACTCTTCAAACACACCCACCACTTTGGTCCTCATGTCTTATACTCTTCAAACACGCCCACCACTTTGGTCCTCATGTCTTATACTCTTCAAACACGCCCACCACTTTGGTCCTCATGTCTTATACTCTTCAAACACGCCCACCACTTTGGTCCTCCTCTCTTATACTTTTCAAACACGCCCACCACTTTGGTCCTCGTGTCTTATACTCTTCAAACACTGCCACCACGTTGGTCCTCATGTCTTATACTCTTCAAACACGCCCACCACTTTGGTCCTCATGTCTTATACTCTTCAAACACGCCCACCACTTTGGTCCTCATGTCTTATACTCTTCAAACACTACCACCACTTTGGTCCTCATGTCTTATACTTTTCAAACACGCCCACCACTTTGGTCCTCATGTCTTATACTCTTCAAACACGCCCACCACTTTGGCCTCATGTCTTATACTCTTCAAACACTGCCACCACTTTGGTCCTCATGTCTTATACTTTTCAAACACGCCCACCACTTTGGCCTCATGTCTTATACTCTTCAAACACGCCCACCACTTTGGTCCTCATGTCTTATACTCTTCAAACACCCCCACCACTTTGGTCCTCATGTCTTATACTCTTCAAACACTGCCACCACTTTGGTCCTCATGTCTTATACTTTTCAAACACGCCCACCACTTTGGCCTCATGTCTTATACTCTTCAAACACTACCACCCCTTTGGTCCTCCTGTCTTATACTTTTCAAACACGCCCACCACTTGGGTCCTCATGTCTTATACTCTTCAAACATGCCCACCACTTTGGCCTCATGTCTTATACTCTTCAAACACTACCACCCCTTTGGTCCTCCTGTCTTATACTTTTCAAACACGCCCACCACTTTGGTCCTCGTGTCTTATACTCTTCAAACACTGCCACCACGTTGGTCCTCATGTCTTATAATCTTCAAACACACCCACCACTTTGGTCCTCATGTCTTATACTCTTCAAACACGCCCACCACTTTGGTCCTCATGTCTTATACTCTTCAAACACTGCCACCACTTTGGTCCTCATGTCTTATACTCTTCAAACACACCCACCACTTTGGTCCTCATGTCTTATACTCTTCAAACACGCCCACCACTTTGGTCCTCATGTCTTATACTCTTCAAACACGCCCACCACTTTGGTCCTCCTCTCTTATACTTTTCAAACACGCCCACCACTTTGGTCCTCGTGTCTTATACTCTTCAAACACTGCCACCACGTTGGTCCTCATGTCTTATACTCTTCAAACACGCCCACCACTTTGGTCCTCATGTCTTATACTCTTCAAACACGCCCACCACTTTGGTCCTCATGTCTTATACTCTTCAAACACGCCCACCACTTTGGTCCTCATGTCTTATACTCTTCAAACACTGCCACCACTTTGGTCCTCATGTCTTGTACTATTCAAACACACCCACCACTTTGGTCCTCATGTCTTATACTCTTCAAACACGCCCACCACTTTGGTCCTCATGTCTTATACTCTTCAAACACTGCCACCACTTTGGTCCTCATGTCTTATACTCTTCAAACACACCCACCACTTTGGTCCTCATGTCTTATACTCTTCAAACACGCCCACCACTTTGGTCCTCATGTCTTATACTCTTCAAACACGCCCACCACTTTGGTCCTCATGTCTTATACTCTTCAAACACGCCCACCACTTTGGTCCTCCTCTCTTATACTTTTCAAACACGCCCACCACTTTGGTCCTCGTGTCTTATACTCTTCAAACACTGCCACCACGTTGGTCCTCATGTCTTATACTCTTCAAACACGCCCACCACTTTGGTCCTCATGTCTTATACTCTTCAAACACGCCCACCACTTTGGTCCTCATGTCTTATACTCTTCAAACACTGCCACCACTTTGGTCCTCATGTCTTGTACTATTCAAACACACCCACCACTTTGGTCCTCATGTCTTATACTCTTCAAACACGCCCACCACTTTGGTCCTCATGTCTTATACTCTTCAAACACTGCCACCACTTTGGTCCTCATGTCTTATACTCTTCAAACACACCCACCACTTTGGTCCTCATGTCTTATACTCTTCAAACACGCCCACCACTTTGGTCCTCATGTCTTATACTCTTCAAACACGCCCACCACTTTGGTCCTCATGTCTTATACTCTTCAAACACGCCCACCACTTTGGTCCTCATGTCTTATACTCTTCAAACACGCCCACCACTTTGGTCCTCCTCTCTTATACTTTTCAAACACGCCCACCACTTTGGTCCTCGTGTCTTATACTCTTCAAACACTGCCACCACGTTGGTCCTCATGTCTTATACTCTTCAAACACGCCCACCACTTTGGTCCTCATGTCTTATACTCTTCAAACACGCCCACCACTTTGGTCCTCATGTCTTATACTCTTCAAACACGCCCACCACTTTGGTCCACATGTCTTATACTCTTCAAACACTGCCACCACTTTGGTCTTCCTCTCAAACACTAACTCCAATTTGGTTCTCCTCGTCTTCTACAGCAGACTCACTACAAGGTCTCCTGCTGTAAGGAATGTCCACTTAAAAGGAACAGCTTCAAAATCGCAATCCTGGCCTGCCCTGTTGTCATGTACCCATAGATATATGGTACATCAGATATATAAAAAATATATGGCCATATCCCAACTTGTTCAATATACTGTAGCATGAGTCCTCCACACCACCATCTTCTGTCTTACAAACTATACAGACGCCTGCACTCATTCTCTGGACCTGTCCTCTGTTCTCTGTCCATCACAGTCTGGTCTCAACTAAATTCTCTTTCACATCTTGTTTCTCTTCACTTTGTGATTCCACCTTTGTCTTCTGCTTTTGTATGGACAATTTATAGATAATTTAACTGTGTGATGAAACATAACCAATTCTTCTGTTTTATTGTCTTGCAGATTAGCAACATCAAACCAAGGCCTAGTATAAACGCATCATCGGGCACCAAACCTCGTCGCATCACCGTCACGACTTTGTCAAGCAGTGACACCAACGCAAGACTAGGCGCTGAAGACAACAGTAGCCAGAAGAAACTCATGGACAAAAACAAAAGTGATAGAGACAGTTCTGTGGATAAGAAGACATCAGACGGCAAGGACAGTTCTTCAAGGAATACAAGTTCAGTCAGAAGGCTAGCTCTTACAACCCTCTCTTGAAGGCTGGACAGTTCTTCAAGGAATATAAATTCAATCAGAAGGCTAGCTCTTACGACATGCGACATTTTCTCTAACACCCTAGGGTCATTTCAAGGCTTTTTTTCGAAACTTAGAAACCTATAACATGTGCAAGTCCAGCTCTTATAATTAAGAACAGCGAGAAGTGGCATGGAATCACTCCATATGTCATGTTTACACTGAATCAATATATCACAGATGCATGTTTGATTTTACGCGACTTCTCTGGATGTTTTCCAACCTTAATATCGATGGGATCAGTCATGAATTAGGCGTTTTTTGGACTACTTTTGATGCTAAGCATAAACCCAGTGTGTTTCCAAACATATAATTTCACTACAATTGTATTGACTCGTTGTACTGTCTGACCTTTTGATGTGTAATTGTGTCCAACTTTGTATATAGGTGAAATTGTTAGTCGATTAAAAGTTACCCATTTAGTTTATTACATCCCGAGTGGCAGTTCATTGCATTTGAATAGGCACCTCTGTGGCGCCACCTGATGGACTTGTGTGAAACTGACGTGTCAACAACACGATGGGTCTGGAAACATGCTGAGTCGTAGCTAGTCTCGCTGATCCGACTCTCGCCTTCGTGAATTCGTTGAGAAGAGAGTCTGCCCTCAGAGGCGTGGTTCGTTGTTACCCACTGTCCATTTTGAGTAGGTGTTCCCGTTAAACGCCAGTAACCAATCAGCATCATTATCGAGATGCTGCACTAAACTATTGTGCCTGATTTAACTTTTCAGTCGGCCAGTTGTGTCAGTATAATCAAAGTTAATTCGAATTGCATCGTATAAACTGATAACATTTCATTCTTATTTTATGAATTAGCCAAATGCCCGGAGGAGATCTTAATTAGCTACATAATTTCTGTCACAATGAGAACCCCCACTGCATCCGGGCGAAGACGTATGCGACAAACGGTGGCGCCACAGCGCGGAGCCTGTGTAATCGAGGCTAACTGCATCCAGGCAAAAATCGAGGCTAGGCAAGTCAGAGATCAGCCTTTCGCTTTCTGGTTGAATTTTGGGAGATTTAGCAGTGATTTAACAAGATTTGCCATCCAAGCCAAAGGCCCAGATGGCAAGTGGACAAGGAAGCCATTGGCTTATCGAGAGTCCAACAATGTTCACCTACTTATAACCCGCCCTCCTGAGATATGTGTCAACCTTGTTTTTAAACATATTCACGCTGCTAGCAGTTACACAATCTGTAGACAATTTGTTCCATTCATTTATTGTCCTCTGTGAGAACGAGTGCTTCCTGATGTCCAATCTACATTGATCCTTTACTAATTTTACATCGTGTCCTCTAGTTCTGCTATCCTTCTTGAGTGAGAAAAACATATTTCTATCAATATTTTCATACCCATTCAATATCTTAAAAACTTCAGTCTGATCTCCTCTTAACCTCCTTGTCTCTAGAGTTGTTAAACCACATTCTTTCAGGCGTTCTTCATAACTAAGGTCTCTAAGTTCTGGAATCATTTTAGTTGCTCTCCTTTGTATGCGTTCAAGCGTATCTATATCCTTCTTACGATATGGTCTCCATGCTTGTATACAGTATTCTAAATGAGGTCTAACTATTGCTTTATAAAGAGGTATAATTAACTTTTTTCCCTTGTATGTTATGTTTCTTCTAATCAATCCAAGAATTTGATTACCCTTTGAAGCTGTAATACCACACTGCTCTGAAACTTTCATATCAGCACTTATTGTAACTCCTAAGTCATTTTCTTTTACAGCAGTACCCAGAACAGTATCTCCCATTTTACAGTTTACATTCAAGTTCCCATGTCCTGTATGTAGGTATTTACATTTCCCAAAATTGAACAGCATCTGCCATTTCTCAGACCATTTCACTAATCTGTCTAGATCGTTTTGTAAATGTTGTTTATCACCATCAGTATTAACCTTTCTAAACAGTTTTGTGTCATCCGCAAATTTCAGTACGTTACTTGTTATACTGTCGTCCAAGTCATTGATATAAGTTAAGAATAATATAGGTCCTAATACTGATCCTTGAGGTACCCCACTCAAAACCGATTTCCAATTTGAAACTTCTCCATCTACTAGTCAGTTATGCTATCCCCGATACCATGGGCTTTTAATTTAAGTAGTGTCCAAGTCATTGATATAAATTAAGAATAATATAGGTCCTAATACTGATCCTTGAGGTACCCCACTCAAAACCGATTTCCAATTTGAAACTTCTCCATCTACTAGTCAGTTATGCTATCCCCGATACCATGGGCTTTTAATTTAAGTAGTAATCTTTGATGTGGCACTTTGTCAAAAGCTTTCTGAAAATCTAAGTAGATAATATCTACTGGCGATCCCACGTCTATCCACTTAGTGATGTCTTCCAAAAAACATAACATATTTGTTAAGCATGACCTCGCTTTAAGGAATCCATGTTGAGATGAATTTAATAATTTATGCTTAACGAGGAAGTCCACCATATGGTCTTTAATTAACCTTTCTAATAATTTACAAATCACTGACGTTAAACTCACTGGTCTGTAATTCTCTGACTTATTTCTCGAACCCTTTTTAAATAATGGAATGATGTTTGCTTCTTTCCATTCAAACGGAACAACTCCCTCTTTTAATGACAAGTTGAATACTCTTGCAAGTGGTATACTGATTTGATCTACTGTTTCCATTAGTAATTTTGGAGGAATCCCATCCACTCCCAGTGATTTGTTATCCTTCATTGCCTTTATTTTCTTAGCTACCAATTCTGGAGTTACAACTAACGGTCCTAAATAGTCAGATTTAGCCCCCTGAAATTTAGCATCAGCAACTGGTAATGAACTAATATCTTCTTTGGTAAACACTGAACTGAAGTAATCATTTAGGTCTTCTGCCATTAAAAACCCCTGTGATATTATATTTCCAGCACTGTCTTCTAGAGGTCCAACCTTGTCTTGTACGTTTTGTTTACTCCTGACACATGCATAAAAACTCTTGCTGTCATTTTTTATGTTACATGCCAGTTTTTGCTCATAGCTTCTTTTAGATTGTCTGATTTCAGTTGTAGCTGCATTAAGTGCGTCTTTGTATTTTGCATAGTCTTCTTCCTTTCTGGTATGCCTATAAACCCTCCACATAGTTTGTTTTAGCATTATTTTTCTAATTGCCTCTTTTGACAAGTGTTTCTTTCTACACCGTTTTCCTTGTTTTTGGAAGGGAACAAATTTATCGAAGATACTCTCAATTTCATATTTTAGAACATTCCAACATTCAATTGCGGTCTTATTCATCAGCATGTTATTCCAATCTAGCTTTGCTAAGTATTTTCTCATATCTTTGTAGTTACCTTTGTGGAAGTTTCTCTTTTACGTTTTCTTATTTTTACTTTCTGGTTTTACATTGATGTCAAAATGTATTTGATTATGGTCACTATTACCCAATAGTTCAAATATTTTTACATTGTCCAATAATTCTTTTTGTGATGACAAAACTATATCTGATACATTTTCTCCCCTGGTTGGTTCTGGTACGTGCTGAGTAAGAAAGCTATCCTGGATTAAACATAGAAATTGTTGATCCTCAATCCCTGTGTTCTCTAGAGAATTCCATTGTATGTGTCCATGGTTAAAATCTCCCATTATGATACATTCCCCTTTACTAACTTCCTTTATAGCGTTTTTTATTTTTGTGTTGTCCTCTTCGTTTCTGTTTGGACTTCGGTAAACTAATCCAATAGTTAATTTTGAATTTCCTGAAACAATTTTGCACCAAACAGCTTCATCGCAATCTGCTTCCCTTTCTAGTTTTATTTCATAAGCCTGAATAGATTCTTTAACATATAAAATAACTCCCCCGCCCCTTCTTCCTATTCGATCTTTCCTAAACATTACGTATCCTGTCAGTCCTAATTCAGCATTCAGTTATATCTATGTTGGCCCATGATTCAGTTATACCAATTATGTGAGGGTCAATATCTTCTACCATAATGTTTAATTCGTTTTTCTTATTTACTATGCTCCTTGCATTTAAACATATGTATCTATAACCTTTTTCAGAGATGTTTTTCGGATGATTTGATATTGGTTTATCTGTGCTAGTGGCCTCTTGTTCTGCTTGAGACACCTCTAGGTAACCCCCCTGCACTTCTACTTTAAAGAATGTTTACTTCCAAAAATATTTGTCATTGTACCCAAGTGGCTATCTACTGCTGCTGAAAGTTTGTCCGCGAATACTGCCGCCCCCTTTCCACTTAAATGAAGCCCATTCTTCATGTACATATCAGCCCTCCCAACAAAACTTCCCCATAAATCCACAAATCCAACTTCCTCTTCCCTACACAGCCTCTGGACTAACATGTTAATTGCCATCCCCCGACAATTTCGATATTTATGACCCCTCCTGCCCATTACAGGTAAAATCCCTGACAGTATTACCTGCTCAACCCGCGTCTGTTTTAGTGTTCTGACCAACTGCCTATATTTCCTAACTATGGCAGTTGTACCCTCCCTCTCTACGTTATGTGTCCCTACGTGTACTAAAACAGATCCACCCTTACCCGAGCCTACGATGTTTTTTACCCTCTCAGTTATCGCCTCTATTTTGGCTCCAGGCAAGCAGACCACCACATCATCTCCCTTGTTTAAGACTCTGTCGGTCTTCCTAACTATCGAATCCCCCACAAACACCCTCGCTCTCTTCCTCACCCCTCTATCACTGCTGCAGAATAACTCTTCCTTTCGATCCTCTCCATCACATTCTGTCCTGACCCCTTCCCTCCTGTCTCCCCCACTTCCCACTCCTTTGCTATTGTCTCTCCCACTCCCCTCTCCTTCACTCCGGTTGTTTTCCCTTTCGTCTCCCCCACTCCCTTCTCCTTCCCTCCTGTCTCCCCTACTCCCCTCTCCTTCACTCCGGTTGTTTTCCCTCCCGTCTCCCCCACTCCCTTCTCCTTCCCTCCTGTCTCCGCTACTCCCCTCTCCTTCACTCTGGTTGTCTTCCCTCCCATCTCCCCCACTCCCTTCTCCCCTCTCCTTCACTCCGGTTGTCTTCCCTCCCATTCCTTTCCTTCCCGTCTCTTTACGTCCTGTCTCCCTACGACCTGTCACCTTCCCTCCTCTCAGCTTCCTCCCAGGCTGAGGTGAGCTCTCCCTAGCATCTCTTGTGTCTTTCCCCACTTTATCGTCTACTGTTCCCCCACCGGAACTACTGGCACAACTCCCCTGTTCCCTTCCCACCATTGCCACAACGAGCAGCCTCAGCTCTTCCAACTCCACCTGTAGTTCCTTCATCTTCGCGCATCCCCTACACTCAAGACTAAAACTATCTGCCTGGACCTCAGCCCAGGACTTCTCGCACCCAGACTTGACGAAGTCCACCCAGTTACTGCAACTGCCACAAATTAAGTGCCTTGTGGCCTTTAACTGCCGTTTGCACGGCGCCATCATACAATTTAGTTTTAATTAGTTTGCTACGTTAGCCTTGAATAAGGCTGTTTTTGTGATCAAAAGAACACTTTAGGCTAATATACTTGTTAACTGTGTCTTCTATTAACCTCGCATGAGAAAAAAATCCTGCCACCTAGCGAATACGGAGAACACTGTGTAACAAAACAACGAAGTCAGTGTGTACTAATTTACGCTAAAATCCTGCTGTTAATTCCTTTTTACCGAAAACGTTTACTACCACTATGTCAGATATTACCTTATGTATGTAATTTAAGTAAATAAATCACTTTATCTTATATATATATATATATATATATATATATATATATATATATATATATATATATATATATATATATATATATATATATATAGCCAATGTAAACGATAGCTCGATGCACGGGTTGAATGACCTGTAAACAAACTCCCTTTTATCACTCGTTGAGTTTGAATCCGGGGAAAAAATACTACCTCTGTTAACAAAAACGGTTTCTTAATATATGTCTACAAGAAGTTGGTGAACAATATATGTATAATACTAATACTTATTCTAACCAATATTCAATGTTACTGACTATTCACTATATTATCTCAATTTTCGAATTGTAAACACCCCTATTAACGCTCGCTGAATTCCCTGACAGAATCCGAAACTAACTTACTCTAAAATACTCCCTCTGACTAATAATTAACAAAACCTGTTTCCTAATATATGTCTACAATACGTTTGTGTATAATATATATGCAATATCAATACTTATTCTATTTGATATTTCGCGTATTTCTCTAAATGATCTACACCAAATTCAAGTCGTTGCACCAAGTCCAAGTAGCCGGAAGTAGCTGTTTGTTAACTCTAGCCCAATTTAATGTGACACAGTTATTAGTAGCTATTAATTATGGAAAATTATATGCTTTCAGCCATTAAGTCGGCCAAACCCGCCCGCAAACTGAAGTTTCAATAACAAAATTGAGTATCATTTAAGATTCACAATTTGAACACCTTCCAGGATTCATTCGGACAGTGAGAAGCCTTTGTTATTCTCGGACGAGACACTTAGAACTTGTTTTGCCATCTGGTGACACATGAAACCCAAACTCCCCACCAGTGACCACGCTCCGCAGACGGTACCACCACTGCCACAACTTGATTATACATTCAAAATGGACAGTTGTGGGGTGGTATAAACGATTAGTAAGCGGGGGGAGGACGTTATCGCGTTTCTAGTTACATTAGCAATGCAGTTATATCTACAAACATTAGGAGTGTACGAAGTTAAATAAATGTAAGTTGTGGCAGTGATGAAATGGTGAATGGCGCCACTGGTTCATGCATGAAACGGGGACAAGCTGATACCGTCACATTCACCAGGTGGCGTGCCAGGAATGCGTGGATTATGGGAGGAGATTTGTCGTTATCAACCTACGTGGTACCTCAATTAATAATGGGCTGTTAGCTAACTTTGTAAATATATGTTGGATTTGAAATAACGTTCCATGTGGTGGCGATGGATGCTAACAGTTTAGCAGTCTCTGCACATTCTATATGATTTGTAATAGATTAGTGACACTTTGGTGATGGTGTCCACGATCCGTCTGCTTGTTTCCTTCGGGAGACCCCGTCTTTTACCTTCCGCTGTTCTGCGTAAGGCTGTCTTGGACAGTGCGGGGAACAATCTTCGTGTCTATATATGTGGCTGTTGTGTCTGTTTCGTGGAACAGCTCTTCGTTTGTGATCGTGTTGGATCAAAAGAATCTTCCAGAGACACCTTTGTTTGACTTCCAGATGGACTTCAGCATGGTAACAGTGTGGGTGGCATTGTTGATTCTAGCCATGACATCTTTCTCTGAATCGCCATCTGTTGTGACTGCTTCACAGGCATTCATATTCTTGACCCTCTTTCAAAGCATCACTTTTGGTGGTGGTAATGTGTCTGTCTGTCTTGTGGTTGTCTTGTGGTAATGTGTCTGTCTGTCTTGTGGTTGTTCATCGTCAGTTTGGTCTTTGCTGTGTTGAGCCTTTGTACAATTTGAAGAGTTGTCGAGTTTCTCCGTATTTTCCTGCAAGTCCCAGTGTCGACAACAGACCAATATCATGTCCCAGTGTCGACAACAGTCCAATATCATGTCCCAGTGTCGACAACAGTCCAATATCATGTCCCAGTGTCGACAACAGTCCAATATCACGTCCCAGTGTCGACAACAGTCCAATATCCTGTCCCAGTGTCGACAACAGTCCAATATCATGTCCCAGTGTCGGCAACAACAGTCCAATATCATGTCTCAGTGTCGGCAACAGTCCAATATCATGTCCCAGTGTCGACAACAGTCCAATATCATGTCCCAGTGTCAACAACAGTCCAATATCCTGTCCCAGTGTCGACAACAGTCCAATATCATGTCCCAGTGTCGGCAACAACAGTCCAATATCATGTCTCAGTGTCGGCAACAGTCCAATATCATGTCCCAGTGTTGACAACAGTCCAATATCCAATCTTCGTGTCTATATATGTGGCTGTTGTGTCTGTTTCGTGGAACAGCTCTTCGTTTGTGATCGTGTTGGATCAAAAGAATCTTCCAGAGACACCTTTGTTTGACTTCCAGATGGACTTCAGCATGGTAACAGTGTGGGTGGCATTGTTGATTCTAGCCATGACATCTTTCTCTGAATCGCCATCTGTTGTGACTGCTTCACAGGCATTCATATTCTTGACCCTCTTTCAAAGCATCACTTTTGGTGGTGGTAATGTGTCTGTCTGTCTTGTGGTTGTCTTGTGGTAATGTGTCTGTCTGTCTTGTGGTTGTTCATCGTCAGTTTGGTCTTTGCTGTGTTGAGCCTTTGTACAATTTGAAGAGTTGTCGAGTTTCTCCGTATTTTCCTGCAAGTCCCAGTGTCGACAACAGACCAATATCATGTCCCAGTGTCGACAACAGTCCAATATCATGTCCCAGTGTCGACAACAGTCCAATATCATGTCCCAGTGTCGACAACAGTCCAATATCACGTCCCAGTGTCGACAACAGTCCAATATCCTGTCCCAGTGTCGACAACAGTCCAATATCATGTCCCAGTGTCGGCAACAACAGTCCAATATCATGTCTCAGTGTCGGCAACAGTCCAATATCATGTCCCAGTGTCGACAACAGTCCAATATCATGTCCCAGTGTCAACAACAGTCCAATATCCTGTCCCAGTGTCGACAACAGTCCAATATCATGTCCCAGTGTCGGCAACAACAGTCCAATATCATGTCTCAGTGTCGGCAACAGTCCAATATCATGTCCCAGTGTTGACAACAGTCCAATATCCTGTCCCAGTGTCGACAACAGTCCAATATCATGTCCCAGTGTCGGCAACAACAGTCCAATATCATGTCTCAGTGTCGGCAACAGTCCAATATCATGTCCCAGTGTCGGCAACAACAGTCCAATATCATGTCCCAGTGTCGGCAACAGTCCAATATCATGTCTCAGTGTCGGCAACACTCCAATATCATATCCCAGTGTCGACAACAGTCCAATATCATGTCCCAGTGTCGGCAACAGTCCAATATCAATGTTCTAGTGTCGACAACAGTCCAATATTGTGGTTGTCTTGTGGTAATGTGTCTGTCTGTCTTGTGGTTGTTCATCGTCAGTTTGGTCTTTGCTGTGTTGAGCCTTTGTACAATTTGAAGAGTTGTCGAGTTTCTCCGTATTTTCCTGCAAGTCCCAGTGTCGACAACAGACCAATATCATGTCCCAGTGTCGACAACAGTCCAATATCATGTCCCAGTGTCGACAACAGTCCAATATCATGTCCCAGTGTCGACAACAGTCCAATATCACGTCCCAGTGTCGACAACAGTCCAATATCCTGTCTCAGTGTCGGCAACAGTCCAATATCATGTCCCAGTGTCGACAACAGTCCAATATCATGTCCCAGTGTCAACAACAGTCCAATATCCTGTCCCAGTGTCGACAACAGTCCAATATCATGTCCCAGTGTCGGCAACAACAGTCCAATATCATGTCTCAGTGTCGGCAACAGTCCAATATCATGTCCCAGTGTTGACAACAGTCCAGTACCATGTCCCAGTGTCGGCAACAGTCCAATATCATGTCTCAGTGTCGGCAACACTCCAATATCATATCCCAGTGTCGACAACAGTCCAATATCATGTCCCAGTGTCGGCAACAGTCCAATATCAATGTTCTAGTGTCGACAACAGTCCAATATTATGTCCCAGTGTCAGCTGGACAACAGTCCAATATCATTTCCCAGTGTCGGCTGGACAACAGTTCAATATCATGTCCTACTGTCGGCTGGACAACAGTCCAATATCATGTCCCAGTGTCGGCTGGACAACAGTCCAATATCACGTCCCAGTGTCGACAATAGTCCAATATCATGTCCCAGTGTCGACAACAGTCCAATATCATGTCCCAGTGTCAACAACAGTCCAATATCATGTCCCATTGTCGACAACAGTCCAATATCATGTCCCATTGTCGACAACAGTCCAATATCATGTCCTAGTGTCGGCAACAACAGTCCAATATCATGTGTCAGTGTCGACAACAGTCCAATATCATGTCCCAGTGTCGACAACAGTCCAATATCATGTCCCAGTGTCGACAACAGTCCAATATCCTGTCCCAGTGTCGACAACAGTCCAATATCATGTCCCAGTGTCGGCAACAACAGTCCAATATCATGTCTCAGTGTCGGCAACAGTCCAATATCATGTCCCAGTGTCGACAACAGTCCAATATCATGTCCCAGTGTCGACAACAGTCCAATATCATGTCCCAGTGTCGACAACAGTCCAATATCATGTCCCAGTGTCGGCAACAACAGTCCAATATCATGTCTCAGTGTCGGCAACAGTCCAATATCCTGTCCCAGTGTCGACAACAGTCCAATATCATGTCCCAGTGTCGGCAACAACAGTCCAGTACCATGTCCCAGTGTCGGCAACAGTCCAATATCATGTCTCAGTGTCGGCAACACTCCAATATCATATCCCAGTGTCGACAACAGTCCAATATCATGTCCCAGTGTCGGCAACAGTCCAATATCATGTTCTAGTGTCGACAACAGTCCAATATTATATCCCAGTGTCAGCTGGACAACAGTCCAATATCATGTCCCAGTGTCGGCTGGACAACAGTTCAATATCATGTCCTACTGTCGGCTGGACAACAGTCTAATATCATGTCCCAGTGTCGGCTGGACAACAGTCCAATATCACGTCCCAGTGTCGACAATAGTCCAATATCATGTCCCAGTGTCGACAACAGTCCAATATCATGTCCCAGTGTCAACAACAGTCCAATATCATGTCCCATTGTCGACAACAGTCCAATATCATGTCCTAGTGTCGGCAACAACAGTCCAATATCATGTCTCAGTGTCGACAACAGTCCAATATCATGTCCCAGTGTCGGCTGGACAACAGTCCAATATCATGTGCTAGTGTCGACAACAGTCCAATATCATGTCCCAGTGTCGGCAACAGTCCAATATCATGTCTCAGTGTCGACAACAGTCCAATATCATGTCCCAGTGTCGGCAACAGTCAAATATCATGTCCCATTGTCGGCTGGACAACAGTCCAATATCATGTACCAGTGTCGGCTGGACAACAGTCCAATATCATGTCCTAGTGTCGGCTGGACAACAGTCCAATATCATGTCCTAGTGTCGGCTGGACAACAGTCCAATATCATGTCCCAGTGTCGGATGGATAACAGTCCAATATCATGTCCCAGTGTCGGCTGGACAACAGTCCAATATCATGTCCTAATGTCGGCTTGACAACAGTTCAATATCATGTCCCAGTGTCGGCTGGACAACAGTCCAATATCATGTCCTAGTGTCGGCTTGACAACAGTCCAGTATCATGTCCCAGTGTCGGCTGGACAACAGTCCAATATCATGTCATAGTGTCGGCTGGACAAGAGTCCAATATCACGTCCTAGTCTCGGCTGGAAAATAGTCCAATATCATGTCCCAGTGTCGGCTGGACAACAGTCCTATATCATGTCCCAGTGTCGGATGGACAACAGTCCAATATCATGTCCTAGTGTCGGCTGGACAACAGTCCAATATCATGTCCCAGTGTCGGCTGGACAACAGTCCAATATCATGTGCTAGTGTCGACAACAGTCCAATATCATGTCCCAGTGTCGACAACAGTCCAATATCATGTCCCAGTGTCCGCAACAGTCCAATATCAAGTCCTAGTGTCGGCAACAGTCCAATATCATGTCTCAGTGTCGACAACGGTCCAATATCATGTCCCAGTGTCGGCAACAGTCCAATATCTTGTCCCATTGTCGGCTGGACAACAGTCCAATATCTTGTCCCAGTTTCGACAACAGTCCAACATCATGTCCCAGTGTCGACAACAGTCCAATGTCATGTCCCAGTGTCGGCAACAGTCCAATATCATGTCCCATTGTCGGCTGGAGAACAGTCGAATATCATGTCCCAGTGTCGACAACAGTCGAATATCATGTCCCAGTGTAGACAACAGTCGAATATCATGTCCCAGTGTCGGCAACAGTCGAATATCATGTCCCATTGTCGGCTGGACAACAGTCGAATATCATGTCCCAGTGTCGGCTGGACAACAGTCCAATATCATGTCCTAGTGTCGGCTGGACAACAGTCGAATATCATGTCCTAGTCTCGGCTGGAAAATAGTCCAATATCATGGCCCAGTGTTGGCTGGACAACAGTCCAATATCATGTCCCAGTGTCGGATGGACAACAGTCCAATATCATGTCCCAGTGTCGACTACAGTCCTATATCATGTCCCAGTGTCGACAACAGTCCAATATCATGTCCCAGTGTCGACAACAGTCCAATATCATGTCCCAGTGTCGGCAACAGCAGTCCAATGTCATGTCTCAGTGTCGGCAACAGTCCAATATCATGTCCCAGTGTCGACAACAGTCCAATATCATGTCCCAGTGTCGACAACAGTCCAGTATCATGTCCCAGTGTCGGCAACAGTCCAATATCATGTTCTAGTATCGACAACAGTCCAATATCATGTCCCAGTGTCGGCTGGACAACAGTCCAATATCATGTCCTAGTGTCGGCTGGACAACAGTCCAATATCATGTCCCATTGTCGGCTGGACAACAGTCCAATATCACCTCCCAGTGTCGACAATAGTCCAATATCATGTCCCAGTGTCGACAACAGTCCAATATCATGTCCCAATGTCGACAACAGTCCAATATCATGTCCTAGTGTCGACAACAACAGTCCAATATCATGTCTCAGTGTCGACAACAGTCCAATATCATGTCCCAGTGTCGGCTGGACAACAGTCCAATATCATGTGCTAGTGTCGACAACAGTCCAATATCATGTCCCAGTGTCGACAACAGTCCAATATCATGTCCCAGTGTCGGCAACAGTCCAATATCATGTCCTAGTGTCGGCAACAGTCCAATGTCATGTCTCAGTGTCGACAACAGTTCAATATCATGTCCCAGTGTCGGCAACAGTCCAATATCATGTCCCATTGTCGGCTGGACAACAGTCCAATATCATGTCCCAGTGTCGGCTGGACAACAGTCAAATATATTGTCCTAGTGTCGGCTGGACAACAGTCCAATATCATGTCCTAGTGTCGGCTTGACAACAGTCCAGTATCATGTCCCAGTGTCGGCTGGACAACAGTCCAATATCATGTCCCAGTGTCGGCTGGCCACAGTCCAATATCATCTGCATAACTACGCAAAATGGAGTTCCAGTTTGATGTGATGCCGCTGACTCGTGGCAGACAAAAGGGAGCTCCTGTTTGATGTGGTGCCACTGACTCGTGGCAGACATGCGATGTAGGTGAGAACTGGTTGATTAACATCGCATGTCACCTAGTGAATGTGGCTGTGATTATGTCTGCACAGTTGGCTAGTTCCCGGTTTAAGGACACAACCCTGTTTGCGCATGGTGTGCATATATTGTAATCTTGGCAATGATCTCTTCGTCGCCTCGGCTTTATTGATTGCTTCAGCTATTCTAAGAGTTCCAGTGAATCGAAGTTATTTGAGTTTCTTGCTTGTTATTTAGGGAATAATACACTGTTGATGTCACGAGAGTGTTACTAACTAAATAACAGTCACGAGTACCACAGGCACGAGTGACTTGTCTGGCTGGTAACACTCTCGTGACGTTTTATACAACTAGCCATTGTATAACAATTGTTATACAGCAGCTAGTCGTGTTGACATACAGGGAGATAATGCACGGTAGTAAAACTACCCATATTGTAGTTACCGTGATATATCCATCCAGACAACACACGGTTCTCCGAATCCATCTGACGTTTTTATAATTTCGTTCGAGATTGAGTACGCGCGTAGGACACGCAACGCTTGGTGTGTTTTCTACGATTCTTCTGAGTTACGTAATCTTCGTCAAACTTCCGCATGAGTTCTTTCGAACGGCACGAACGCTTCGTGAAGCCGGCCCCAGCTGCATGTATATAAACGTAAGAAGTGAAAAAGTACGTTCATGTTTATATAACGTTATATAACTACTGCTATTCCCTTTTGTCAAGTCGATAATCAACATGGTTTTAATGTGGACAGAGCTAAGACGTGTCTACGTGTCCACGTATTCGAGATGAATTGCGAGGCGCATTGAATTGTGCGCAATGGCTTTCGACCACGTTTTAAGTGGGAACTGTTACCTAGTGTAATTACTGCCTACACGGGCGGCAGTAATTGGATGACGGCAGACCGGACACACACAGGACACGCCGGTCGCTGTTTGTGTTGTCTTAACTAGAAGAAGTCTACAACCCGGCGAAATGAACGGTATCAGATTAGTTTTGTTTTATAAAATAACTTTGTTAAATTAGCAGTTGATTTCTATGACATTGATATAGAAAATGTACACATAACCATTCTAGCTGGCGATTAAGTAGATCTCGAGCTAAAAAAATTGCTCTTTCATATTTAGGACTATCCCAGAGTGGATTAAGCGAACAGGAAACATCTTTACAGCCAGTTCCAGTACCACAGTTCCAGTAGGCTAGAGGCGCTGCCTTAACTGCCTAGCTCCTTCTCCATCTGCGTGTTTTCCCTGTTGGGAATTTATCGAGATCGAGAAACGAAGAACGCATTAAAAGCGTTCGTTTCTAAAAGAGACCCTCAGGAAGCTACGGAAACCGGTGGAAACGAAACTTGGGAAAACAGGTATTTTGTGCCATCTTTAGAGCGCCTTCTCACTACCTGTGTACGTGCGGACGGCCGTGTGTTGTGTACGTGCGGACGGCCGTGTGTTGCCGAACTACTCTTAATTTATGCACATATGCTTATAGAACAATCATAATATGCTTGCTGTAATCACTTAATCGGTAACCACGGCAACGCCTGTTTCAATGATGTCGTAATGCACTTGTTCTCGCAGTAATTACCTGAAGATTTCATAATTACGAATAAAGAAGTGATTTTAGTATTCGGTGTCTTAATTCGTATGTTAAATGCATGAAATATCAGGTAGATAACAACATTTTGTAAGTATATTATTAACGTGGGTGTAAGTGAGGGTAAGCTGCCGGCTTTTTCCTTGTACTAAAAATGCCAAGTGTCAATATTAATAACTTGCACTTTATATTAAAACATTGCACTGTGAAAAAGTTAATAATAATAATCACCCCAATACTGCAGTGTTCCTTTGTTGCAACAAGCTTTCCTGGATCAGCATTACATTTTAGTTCACTATGTCGTGCCAGCAGACATAGGCGCCAGAGTCACAGATGCTTTAAGGTGTATCTTGTGTACGTGACTAGTACCGTTTTGTTACGCTTACTAAGCTTGGTATGCGTCGGTGGTGCGCGGTTGTTTGTGCGGTAGCTTTGCTGCGAAACATTCTTTGCAGGTAGCTCGCGAGGGAAGCGTGTCTACAAATGTTTCCCCGTCTGTTATGTCGCTCTGCTCCAGTTCAACATGAGATATGTTCCAAGTTCCGGGTTCACATGTGTCGTACTTCCGGGTGAGGTTCATTCCTGTTCTACTTCCGGGTGAGGTTCATTCCTGTTCTACTTCCGGGTGAGGTTCATTCCTGTTCTACTTCCGGGTGGGACTTTGCGCCAATGGTGAAGTGTGATATGGTGGGAAGAGTCACTTTGCTGTCCTTCGATGTGTACGATAATGGCGTTAGCGCACTCCGCCCGGCGCTACTCGGACTCGACCTGCCGTCGAGGGACGCCACCTGCGTCATTTCCGTAACGGCGACCACCTGATGACTGACAGGGGTGCTGTCAATCGAGTGTCTAGCGAGACCTGTCACGCGAGCGTTGCCCGCTCGTCTCTCCTGTCCACCGACATGTTTGCCACCGTCAGAGGCCGCCTTGCTGGTCCGACCTGCCACCTGGCGGTTCGTCAGAAGCTTATTCTTTGTCGTTGCATCACGTGACCCGAGCGGGTAGACGAAGTCGAGCAGCCGACGGGCGTTCGGGTACTTGGGGTCGCCGCCGCTGCCTTGGACCGTTGGCAGCGTTCGTCCGCTGCTGTTGCTCCGCGCGTATCTGTCGTAGTTTCCCAGATCCAGCGTCAGCTTCCGCCTCATCGGTGGCCGCTTCACCGAGACCCGCGACTCAGCCGTGTGTTTACCGCCACGCCAGCCACGGGCCTGTGCGGCCACTGGCTGCGGGGTGCCGACCGCATCCCCGACAGAATGCTCGGTGGTCAGCGTACCGACCTGGTCGCTTCGGCCCGTCACCACACAAGGGCCCGTTGGCACGATGGCGAAGTGCATCGGCCCCGCCGCCTTCGGCTTGACACAGTCCATCGTCTCCGGGTGAGCCACCTCGACCTCGGGGGTCGGCGAGAGACGCCCGTTGTGCGGTTCAGCCCGTCCGTTACTTAAACGGCCTCCAGTGCGCGACGCCGTGTCACTTGCCGCGGAGTCGTCGCTGTCTTTGCCTGTGTTAGAGTCGGGGAAGGTGCGAACAAGAGTCGGCAGCTCGATGTGACCGTTCCTGTTGGCTCCGTCCGTCGACTGCTCGGCCTTCACGACGTCGATGGTCGTCACATACGAGGTCTTGACGTCGATGGAGGTCACCCGGGAAAGTTCGTGTCCCCGGTCTCTGTGCACGGGCTGCGCTCCTGTCGTGTGGGGCGGCTTCTCCGACACGTTGGTGGGCTTTGCCGTGTTGCCTGAAGCACAGCGAGAACAATACGTGTAAATTGAGAGATGAACCGGAATTGGCTGGTACGATACTGTCTTTTGCTGTAATTTAAGACAGGTTCTTGGTAGGGTATGTTATGGAGATGGAGATTGGTGTTGAATTATATTTGTCATCGTCGATTGGAAAGCTGGTTTACGTCTAAGAAATATGTCGGTGACTCTGATGGAAAGGTTGTACTTAAACGCGGTTCGCTTTCAATTGGTAATACTACACATGGATAGCAGCGTGTCTCAAATCTATAATTAATATGACTAAATGATCAACGTGGTGTTTCTTCTTAACTTAATGCTTAACTTATTCACCGGTTAGTTAACCATGCTACCATGTAGTAGCGCAACATGTTATATACGAAAACAAAAAATATAAGCCAAGAGGGGCGTGGCCTATTGCCCCGCCCCTTACGTACGTCACTGATCCCAACATATCCACTTAGCACCTTACCGTCGATTTGCGAAGCCGCTAGTCTCAGTATAAGGACGTCCTCGTGGCGCCCACTGTCGTCTGGTTTGACATCTTGATGTGCCGCTAGAGAGTCGTCGCCGCTGTCGCCCTGTCTCGGCGTCCACCCCGTCACTTGGGTCGCACGAGTCGCTTGGCGCGGGGGCGCCGTCTTCTGAGCGAACTTTCGCGGAGACTGTTTCTGCAAGATGTCACATGTTGATTATGGCGATGTTGTAATTGCGATAAAGTACCCCTCATAAAACTGTGTCGAATAAGCGGTCAAACACCAATTATGGATGGAATCCGTAAACGCTAACTGATGTAGTTCGTACTCATGAAAAGAAGTACCCTCCTGGTCAAAGTCATCTTCGACGCCATGATGGAGGGTAAACGAAGACGAGAAACACCGCAGAGATGACGAAGGACGCCTAAGATGCTGTATTGTTCCACATGGCTAACATGAGAATGAAATGTCTCGGTGCATATTTACGACACTGGTAACCCTACTACGATGCACACATTGTCCACGTGGCTAAACGTAAAATTAAAATTCTGCGAATATATTTCATATTGAAAAAATCGTCGTCCCTTCAAATTCTTGGCTGCGATATAGTCGAGTATGCATCCTTTCGGGAATTCGTGTTCAACATGACAGCAATTCTCAGAAACAATGGGAGTCTTACCCCAAACTGGAGTTGCATTTCACAACACGACCAGGAAGGAAATGTAAAATTTTTTTTATATTTTCATCAACATTTGTTACAAATGTTTTTCCACATATCCAAGACGCAGGCTTAGTGTTGCCATTGACAAACAGGTTCTAATTAAAAGCTGGAAAAAATTATTAATATATTTGCTGGTTTAAAGACTTTTAGTGCCACTCTCCCATTCCAACAGGAGGTTGTCAAAGCAACTGACCTCGACCGCCGTCGTACACCAGCGAACAGCTGTCGTCTCCTTTTTAGTACAGTCGACAAGGGAGGTCACCATACAATTGTGTGTTGGTTATCATAAATACTAGCTACGATTATCCCTGCCTCACCAGCTCCAGTATACGAGGTTGATCAGCCGTCACCGCGGGCCCCTTGGTCGTCTTCTGCAGTGGAGCGTTCCCCGCCGGCCTCTTGTGGCCGACTGCGGCTGCTGCGGCGACAGGTTCCGTCTGCGCCAGTGTCACCTGGAAACATAGAACATATGACCATTCTGTTATAATGTCTAATTATCCTAGTAGTAATTAAATATTTTTAATTATTACCCAACGATTATTGACTTTATTTATGTACATAAATGGACGCATCGCAACCTTCTAAGTCCGTGGCATGTCTAGGATCTCGCAAGGGGAGGCGACAGTGGGAGGTCAAAGTGGATATACGAAAATAATAGTAAAATGTTAAGCCAAAGGGGGTCATGTCCCAATACCCCCCCAAATACATCACAGTTCGAAATGTTCAATTCGTCAAATCCAGTAACGCAGAAAGTTAAAGAGAACCATTTGTCTAGCAACAGTAACCAACACCAACAGAAAATGCAGCTGCACTATTAACCTGAGTTTCTGTTTGTGCCAAGACAAACATAATCAAGAATTCATCGAAATTGATTATCGCCTCACGTCGGCCGCCTACGCCTTCAATAGATACGTCTTAATTAAACGTTCAATGTCATCATTGGTTGCGCATATTCGCAGCAATATCAATGTCCGGTTGTTCTTTGACATGTTTTCGCCTGATTAAAGACTACCGTTTGTGCGTGGCTGCACGGGGTCGCTACTGATTAGAAACGTCGTCAGTGACGTACGACATCGTGCAGTTTATTTACAGCGAGTTAACCATCGACGTCATTAGGCCGCGTACCTGTCAATATTCGATGAAAACCAAAGCAATAGTAGGATTTATTAAGACTCCTAATGGAACGTGTGTGTGCATTTTAACACGTCGTTTTAGTAGATATGGATGTCGTGATGATCCATTATTGTGGATACTAAGTGATGTGTTCTGACGGAATATTTAATATTGGCCTTAAGATCATCAAAATGGGCGCCGATCTCGCACATTTTAAAACCGTACGTTGGGTGGTACCAGTTTGTGACAAATAAGCCAATCAAAGTAATTTGTTTTGCAAATTGCGCAATGTTTCAGCAGAGGACACTGTCGTACGTCTATCCGTTTCCATACCTTGTCCTTTCCGTTGGCAGCGAGCCATGTGGCGTCGGTCACTGAAGGTTGGCCGGAGGAGTGCCGGTCGGCGTTGTAACGGGTTAGCTTCTGCAGCAGCAGGTGATACGTCGCCGTCGCGCTACTCGCCGTGTTACTGGACACCATGCGGATGACGTCACCGAGGTTGAAACCGAGGTCGTCGGCCATGAACTTGACGATGTTGTGCTGCAGAGCGTCTGCGTTCAGTTTGTTCGGGAACGGGGCCGGCTCCAGTTGCGAGTTACGACCTGGTCAAAAGAAAGAGTTTGTGTGGTCATCGGCAAGTTTTCGAAAATCTGGTATTTTAGTCAAATATTGTTTTATTTGCTTCCATAATTTTTCAGTGTGTTTGTGCTTAATCCGTCCGTGAGCTTGTATGTATTAAAATGTACTTTGGGTTCCAATGATGGCAGATCAGTGAAGTCATAAATGTGCTTTTTTTTAAGGGAAACCGAACATTTGATAGTAACAAAAACATTTGTAATGATTCCATATAACATACAAGTGCGTGAGAAAGTCACATCGACACAGATGCGTGAATAAGTTACATCGATACAGATGTGTGAGAAAGTCATATCGATAACGATGTGTGAGAAAGTTATATCGACACAGATGTGTGAGAAAATCATATCGATGCAGATGCCAATTGATAACTGTCGGACTAGTATTTAGCTACACGTCGACCTGACAACCACTTTTAAAATAAAGGTAAGTTAAAAGTTTGAAGAGGGTTCGTTCGTATTCCACCGTAGTTACGCACGCACATCGCACACACACGCAGGCACGCAGGCACGCACGCACACACCTTCAACGATCCACGGGTGTCTCATTGCCTCCTTTAGCGTGATCCTTTTCTCCGGGTCCGCCGTCAGGAGGCGCTTCATCAGGTCTTTGCAAGCTGCAACAGACGGATGTTTAGTGGTTGGAAACACAATTCACTGTTTTGTTTAATAAGTAAACCGGATTGTGGCAAAATCCAAGACCTGTTTATTGTGAAATTTTAGTAAAACTAACAACATTGTTTTTGTCATACAGTAACTGCCAAAACAGCGCCATCTGGTCTTGGCACAAGTCTGGTTACACTGTATTATGACAACATGGAAACCGATTAGAGGAAATTAAATTATTTAGTTAATATGCTGATGTCAAATGCCCGCCTAAATTAATTTGCTACTGCTCCAGCAATAAAACATGCCGAAGTCAATTAATAATGTATTGAGTTCTCGGATGTGTCGAACAATAATGGCCAACTTCTATAGCTATTAGTACAACTGCCAAGTGGAAAAGGCCAAGTGTAACTATGCGATACATAAATGCGGTCTTTGGTGGTTTTTACATGTATGCTGAAAAAATGTCTGTTTCAACTAATACTACATTACTACTACATCCACGAAACATTTCAGATTTCGGATATGTGGTAAGCTCTGCTAGCAGTGGAACTGAACAAAGAGTACAAGGCGTGGACATGTTTGATCTGCATTAGTGGAAGCGTCCAATTGGTTACACGCGGATTTATACCTGAACGAGGGTCTCTATCTCATCAAATAAATTGTTTCGTCGTTGATGTTGATATACATATATATATATATATATATATATATATATATATATATATATATATATATATATATATATATATATATATATATATATATATATATATATATATATATATATATATATATATATATATATATATATACATATACATATACATATACATATGTATATGTATATATATATATGTATATATATATATATATATATATATATATATATATATATATATATATATATATATATATATATATACAAGTGTCAACATTTAGTGTCAACAACACGGAGAGTGGGCCGACTTCGTCTATTGTCGAAGATGAAAGTATTATTTGGCGTTAAAAATACATAACAAGTAGCTTGTTTTTCAAGCACCGCGATTGGTTATCGATATTATTGAGCGCCATATTGGCGAAATAGTTTCTGTCGGGGACAATGTAAGAAATTGATGCATTTAAATATGAAGTTTATAAAAAATTCGTCAGTGACACGGAGAGCGAGTAGCAGTTGTTTAGAACTTACCGGCAAAAATGTTACTTTGCCCTTAAACGTCTAAAGTCAACAAATAAATGCTTTGTTGATAGGAATTGCGTAGTAATAACACTAGTCCGGTTGCCAGCTGTACAAAATAGAGGTCAACCTGGAAGTAGGGTGTGTACGAAGTTTGTTGTGGTTTCTGGTACTTTAGGGTGTACTGACCCAGAAACTGCAAAATGCCACTTTGGCATCACTGAGCAATTTTTTAAAACCATTTAAAAAATAGCCTATTTCATCGTCTGGGCCAGAACAATTGTCGTTTAGGTTTAAATGAACGCCGTTGTCACTGTGTGTCGCATTTGCGAAGCACAACAAGTGCTTTTGAAGTTTTGTGAATAGCATCCAGGGCTGGGTCGAATTATGCAAAATCATTGTAATTGATTATGGTTTCGAAATTTTGCTGTAATTCTAATTGTAATTGTTATATTTTGTATAATTGAAAATGTATTTCAGTTGCAATCAATTACAGTAAGTTTCATATAACAAACTACCTGAACAAACTATCAATAAAAATATAATTTAAGTCTCACATAGGTTGAAAATCAAGACTAATAATAATACCTGCTTATATAATCAAACAAGTACACCAGAAAATGTGTCCCTTTTAAACAAAACTACAGGTTGTACTGTAGGCTTTTGTATACTTTTCACATTGTGGGATTTTGTCTGTAGGGACTATGTCTTAGATCCACAAATTATATATATATATATATATATATATATATATATATATATATATATATATATATATATATATACAAGTGATACATACTGATCTATGTGTATGTAATATTGCGTTAAGAACTATTTCATGAGAGCAATTTATATGAGCTACGATTGGTCCACGGTAGCTGTGCATTTGCCGGATGTTCGCGACCGACACCGAGCAATGGATTTCACTGCTACGACAACGTACAGTTCGGTGTTTATTCAGTGAGCCCATCAGTGGCGGCAACACAACAAAATCCATCTGTTGTTAAACTTTTTCTTGGATTTGTCTGATAGTTTCCAGTCACCGGAGGCGCTGACATTTCGCATATTTCCCACGGGTTGCAACTTCAGAAGAATCGATGTAGACCGCTCGATTTAAAAACGCTGCCGAAACCACGGTTACAGGCCGGATATTCCCAGGATGAGCTTTGATCTTGCTTGCTCCTGACGATCTTTTCCGCACAATGCCTGTGTCATTTTTAAGGAGAGAAGACATGTTTTCATCGTGTCTTAGCAGAACCTTGGTTATTTCTGTGTCTGCGAAAAACGTTTCCGCACTTGGTGTTGGAACAGACAGGAAAATAAAATTATGTTTATCTATTGTCGAAGATGAAAGTATTATTTGGCTTTAAAAATACATAACAAGTAGCTTGTTTTTCAAGCACCGCGATTGGTTATCGATATTATTGAGCGCCATATTGGCGAAATAGTTTCTGTCGGGGACAATGTAGGAAATTAATGCATTTAAATATTAAGTTTATACGAAAATGCCAGTAGTGCTATATGACCTGCCTAATTGATTAATTATGATACACATTCTCTGATGTGTACCCTTAAATCCGCATATCTCCTTACATATTCAGTAATGCTAATGACTTAATTAATACGTTACTTTAAAGCGATTCATTTTAAATCATACGCTATTGATATATGTTGCAGGCTTTTATCATAAAATGTGAGAAAGTAACACGAAATCAGTGACTTAAACCCAGCTTTACTTATAACTGTTACGACATGGCTCGGATTGACGACATGTTGCTCCGATGGACACGGTGCGCCTGACAGTAGCGCTGACGGCGATGGCGGTCGGACTACTCACCGTTCGAGAGATGATCGGGCAGCGGGTTGACGTCGCCTTTCAACATCTTCGAGTGCAACGTCTTGATGTTGAACGGTTCGACAGTAAACGGAAGGTTGCCCGTCAACATGGCATACATGTTAACTCCTCTGGTGAACAGAAACGACGACATTGACAGCAATCAAACGGACCGCCTGCCTTCATCATGTCAGGCCTCTCGGTGAAACAACGGAGGAAGCAATGCAGGCATAGATATGTCAGTGTCGCAAGCACAACATTTATAACCCAATTGCGTGAAACAAATGCCGGAACACATTAGGATAGGCCATACAATGAAATGTGGTCAATGTGTAAAAAAATATATTTTAACCGTTTTAATCTTTTTCAAGGCACAATGACTGTTTTAATGGGTCTCTCAAACGTTTGTCATTAGACGTATAATGCTTACAATGGTGTCTGTTTAATGTAGTGTGCATTTGTGAGTAAACATGTATTTAAAACGAAGACGCTATTTGTGATTGATACTTCGACATGAATGTTCAAGACGCCATCGTCTAATATCACCAGAGACGCTCAAGACGGGCGCCATTTTCACAGATTTACAAGGGTTATTTATCTGCGATATCAGCCATCTTCGCACATAATGTCATAATCATCGTAAAACGAAACAGATGTAAATTAAAACAGAAATGTTGCGTGACCATTTCGTGAAAGTTCATGGCGGTAAAAAGTAAATATAACATTAGTACGGTTTATGTATCAGACAAAAGTCGAATACAGACAAAAGTTATTTCGAATATCGTCTAGCGGATGTCTTTTCTCGAAAACTGCTCAACGAACGACGTGATTGCTGACCATAATATTTGACCATCTTCCCATGACGCACCTAGTCAATGAAAACGTTTGCTTTATCGCGAATAACAATCCGCTAGAGGTCGCTTCAAAATAATCTGCTCAGAAACTGCCAACTGTGTATTTACAGCACAGTGCACGTTGTCGGGTGTGCTGTGTCGTGTTTGTAAGCTACTAACATTCTCAGTGCACTTATCTACGGCTCAGAGTACTGGAAACAGACAGGACAGCACAACAACTTGAGACCTTCTAGAGCAGGTGTCTCTGGAATATTGTAGGGGTCCTTTGGTCAAACACAATCACAAATGAAGAGCTGTGACACAGACTCAACATCCCTTGCTTAATAGATAAAGAGACGGAGATGACTTGGGCACGTGTGTCGAATGTCCCTTGGCAGACAGTAAAAGGAGACCGGGTCGTCCCAATGATAGCATGCAGCCGGGGATATTTGTTTTTTCATAGGCGACCATGTTAACGTTTTTAGTCAAAATTACGATTCGAATGTTATCACAGTGGCACATGTTGTTGTGAGTCATGTCCCTGAGGCACACGTTGTTGTGAGTCATGTCCCTGAGGCACACGTTGTTGTGAGTCATGTCCCTGAGGCACACGTTGTTGTGAGTCATGTCCCTGAGGCACACATTGTTGTGAGTCATGTTCCTGAGGCACACGTTGTTGTGAGTCATGTCACTGAGGCACACGTTGTTGCGAGTCATGTCCCTGAGGCACACGTTGTTGTGAGTCATGTCCCTGAGGCACACGTTGTTGTGAGTCATGTCCCTGGCCTGCTGCGGAGTGTTCGTCAAATCATACATTTTGTTTAGAGAAAATCATCGTAGGAGATGCTCCCCGGGACAGTCTCAAAATCACTGGACTTTATTCGTCTGCTATGGACGCGGAAGTGAAAGAGTGATCTATCCCTGACATGGGACACCATCACCAAGCAGGCGTCAGGCCAACAGCATTGGTGCTTTCTTGTAGAAGGTTTTTCTCTTTGTCGTCGTTGTTGTTGTTGATGTCATCGTTGTTGTTGTTGTTGTTGACGTCGTCGTTGTTGTTATTCCTATGTTTTCATTGTTGTCGTCGTTGGACTTGTTGACTGCGCTATCGTTGTTGTTGTTGCTGTTGTTGTTGTCGTTGTACTTGTTGGCTATTGTTATATTTTTGTTGTCGCTGTATACTCCTGATTGGTGACCTTGACCTTGCTACTGGTGTCAGTATTTCTCCGCACACAGTCGTATGTTCGGCGATGTCGTTACGCAGTGGAGCAATAAACATTAACAGACACAGTTTCATCGAAGACACTCTAAAGGGATCCCATGTTCCCATATATTGCTATATCACACTGCGCCTGCGCACTCATAGTGCCAGCGAAACAGATTGGTTTCTAGCGGAGCGTCAAACAAGTAATCCAAATCGCAGGTAAACGCAGACCATGGGGGACTATCGATATTGGCAATTTCCTGCAGGGACCCGCTGGCTGCCGGGGCGTGGTCGGGGTGTGAATGTCGCCGGAAGTCTCCATACGAGGCCTCTGGTGCACGTTGGATTCCATTGGAAATAGACAGCGTAAGGTTGTGGTAATTAGTATTGATCAAGAACACTAGCTGGTTAATGTTTAACAAGATTGCCATCTCCAACAACAAGTTCCAGATGGCAAATGGACAAGGAAGCCATTGGCTTATCGAGAGTCCAACAATTTTCTCATCTATGTGTAGCCCGCCCTTATCAGATATCTGTCAATTCTATTTTTAAACATGTTCACACTACTAGCATTAACACAATCGTTTGGCAGTTTGTTCCATTCATTTATCACCCTCTGTGAGAATGAGTACTTTCTCATGTCCAACATACACTGCTCCTTAACTAATTCTGCTTTGTGTCCACTGGTTCTACTGCCTTCTTTAAGTTTGAAGAACATATTTCTATCAACATCCTCATAACCGTTCACTATTTTAAACACTTCTATTTGGTCTCCTCTTAGTCTCCTGGTCTCTAGTGTTGTCAAACCACATTGTAATAAGCGACTTTCGTAACTAAGGTCTCTTAATTCTGGAATCATCTTAGTTGCTCTTCGTTGTATTCTTTCTAGCTTATCTATGTCTTTTTTACGATATGGCCTCCATGCTTGAATACAATATTCCAAATGTGGTCTAACTATTGCTTTGTACAGGGGTACAATTAGATGTTTCTCCTTATACGTGATAGTTCTCCTAATTAGGCCTAGGATTTGATTTCCTTTCGAAGCAGCAATCCCACATTGCTCTGAAACTTTCATGTCAGCATTAAATGTTACTCCTAAATCCTTTTCTTGTGTGGTTCTACCTAGTACAGCATCCCCCATTTTATATTCCTCGTCCATATTTCCATGTCCTATGTGTATACATTTACACTTCCCAAAATTGAATAACATTTGCCATTTTTCTGACCATTTAACTAATTTTTCTAGATCATCCTGTAAACTTTGTTTATCTGTATCATTAGTAACCTTTCTGAATACTTTTGTGTCATCTGCAAATTTGAGTACTTTGCTAGATATGTCATCCTCCAAATCATTTATATATATTAAAAACAGTATAGGGCCTAACACTGATCCCTGTGGTACCCCACTCAAAACAGATTTCCAGTTTGAAATCTTACCATCTACTATTACTCTCTGTCTTCTGTGTGTAAGCCACTTTTCTATCCAGTTGATTACATCATTGCCTATACCATGGGCTTTTAGTTTAAGTAACAATCTTTGATGTGGCACTTTATCGAAAGCTTTCTGAAAATCTAAGTAGACAACATCCACTGGTGACCCGTGATCTACCCACTTTGTAATTTCTTCTAAAAACATAAGAGATTGGTTAGACATGACCTTGCTTTTAGGAATCCATGTTGAGATGTATTTATTAATTTATGTTTTATGAGGAATTCCACCATGTGGTCTCTAATTAATGTTTCAAGTAATTTACATACAACTGATGTTAAACTCACTGGTCTGTAATTTTCTGGCTTCTTCCTCGATCCCTTCTTAAACAGCGGCGTAATGTTTGCTTCTTTCCATTCTGAAGGAACTATTCCTTCTTCTAGTGACAAGTTAAATAAGTTTGCAAGTGGTGTACTAATTTGATCAACAATTTCCTTTAGCAGTTTTGGTGGTATCCCATCAACTCCAGGTGATTTATTATCTTTCATCTTCTTAATTTTCTTTGCTATCATTTCAGGAGTTACAAATAACTGCCCTAAATATTCTGATGTATTGCCCTCAAATTTAGTCAATGGAACTGGAAGTGAGCTGATATCTTCTGTGGTAAAAACTGAGCTGAAATACTCATTCAGGACCTCTGCCATTTGGAACCCATCTGAAATTATGTTTTTACTGTTGCTTTCCAGTGGTCCGACCTTATCTCGAACTTTCTGTTTACTCCTTACATAAGCATAGAAACTCTTGCTGTCATTTTTTATATTACCTGCCAATTTTTGTTCAAAGGTTCTTTTAGATTTTCTAATTTCAGTAGTAGCTAGGTTAAGTGCCTCTTTGTAGTTGGTGTAGTCTTCTACATTTCCAGTGTGTTTATAGACCTTCCACAGTATCTGTTTGTGAGCAATTTTTCTAATAGCTTCTTTTGACAGGTGTTTTTTCCTGGATCTTTTCCCTTGTTTTCTTAATGGAATAAATTTCTCAATAATGCCCTCAATCTCATATTTTAAACAAGTCCAGCATTTTGTTGCTGTCTTGTTCTTCAGCAAATTATTCCAATCTATATTTGCTAGATATGTTCTCATCACTTTATATCTGCCTTTGTTGAAGTTCCTTCTCCATTGTTTTTTATATGTATTCCCTGTTTTTACTTTTATATTAAAATGGATTTGGTTATGGTCACTTGAACCCAAAGGTTCGTGTACTTTAACATTGTCAACTAATTCATTTTGAGAAGACAAAATTAAATCTAACACATTCCCACCTCTGGTTGGTTCCAAGACATGTTGAGTAAGGAAACAATCCTGTGTTAGAAGTAGAAACTGATGGTCGTCACCTACAGCACTCTCTAATGATTCCCATTGTATATGGCCATGGTTAAAATCACCCATTATAACACATTCTCCCTTGCTCACCTCCCTTATCGCCTTTTGTAATTTTACATCTTCCTCTTGTCCTATGTTTGGACTACGATAAACTACTCCTATTGTTAATGTTGAGTTCCTGGTAACTATGTTACACCAAATTGCTTCCACACTATCTGCTTCACTTTTCAGTGTAATTTCATATGCTTGGATAGATTCTTTAATATACAAAATTACTCCACCTCCCCTTCTTTCTCGTCTATCCTTCCTAAACATTACATAGCCTGTCAGTGCTAACTCAGCATCTACTATATCTTCATTTGCCCATGATTCTGTGATGCCTATTACATGAGGATCAATATCTGCTACCATAATGTCTAACTCACTTTTTTTTATTTACTATGCTCCTGGCATTTAAGCATACACATTTAAGTTCATTGTCTGAAATTATTGGTGAACATTTCTTTGGATGTGTATTTGTAGTAGTACTCCTTTGAGTTTTATCTGTCAGTTCCCCCTGCGCATCTAGTTTAAATAATCTATGGTACCTGTGCCCTCGTCGACAACTCTGACAAACTCACACGCAAGAACTGCAGCGCCCTTCCCTGTCAGATGAAGTCCATCTCTCATGAAAAAGTCACCTCTTCCCACAAAGTTTAACCACATGTCTACGAAGCCTACTCTCTCCTCCATACATACCTTCTGTACCTGTGTGTTGATCGCCATCCTTCTACAGTTCCTATATTCCTCACCCCTGCCTCCCATTATTGGTAATATCCCCGACAATACGATCTGCCCAACTCGTGCCTCTTTAAGTGTCTTGATCAACCTCCTGTACTTACCAATGATGGTTGACGTTCCCTCCTTATCTGCATTGTTCGTTCCCACATGCACGAGAACAGCACCTCCCGTGCCACCACCCATGACCTGTCCTGCCTTCTCTGCTATATCCTCTACTTTTTCCCCTGGTAGGCATACTGTTACGTCATCTCCTCTATTTACAATTTTATCCACTTTCCTAATGATGGAATCCCCCATAAATACCCGGGCTTTCCTCGCTTTCCCCTGTGATACTACATCGGCAAAGCTCCTTTCCTGTTGCACACTACTAGTATGCCCCTTTCTCTCCTATCATCAACCTTTACCGTCTTACCACCTGGCAATCCCTCTCCACTCACCCGCTTACCTCTCTTTTGTTGCATTCTTTACCTTCTGTCATCTTTCTTCTTCTTACCAGCTTTCTCCCTCACATTGCCACTGCTCTCCTTGTTCTCCTCGGTCTCAACACCTCTGCTCTCCTCGGTCTCACCACCTCTGCTCTCCTCGGTCTCACCACCTCTGCTCTCCTCGGTCTCACCACCTCTGCTCTCCTCGGTCTCACCACCTCTGCTCTCCTCGGTCTCACCACCTCTGCTCTCATCATTCTCACCACCTCTGTTCACTTCTGTCTCACCCTGCCCTGTCATCATCAAAATCATACGCCTTAGCTCAATCACCTGCTCCTGCAGATATTTCACTGTAGTACACCCCCTACACACGAAATGGAAATCATCCGCCTGCACCTCCGCCCACGAATTTACACACCCGCGAATTTACACAAACGTACGTAGAAGCACACACGCACACGCACGCACGCAAGCACGCACGCACTCACGCACGCACGCATGCACACACACACACTTGCACAGACAATACACATCAACAAACAACCGCATGCCATCACTTGACGAGCGATGAGCCTCATCCCCTGAAGTCGGCGATGATACGACGCTATCATCGATCATTCGGCTGGTTGGGATCTCGATTACTTGACCGGAAAACATCGCCGTGATGATGACGACGGACAATGACATCAAAGATTGCATATTCCAACAAGACTTTCAATACTTCATGTGACAGATTACGTCATTTTCTACAGCAGCAATCTTGTGTCATATCTGCCCTACACCATCTCACCTATAATAAGGTTTCTTGTTCCTTGTATGGAATGACCTTCCAGTTTCTTGGAATGTGACATTTGACTTCGTAATTACCTGTCAAGAAACGTCTGACCTTTTGTCTATATTCAGTCGATATATTTAAGATCTGACAAGATCGTCATCCTAAGCAAAAGCCCAGATGGCAAGTGGACAAGGAAACCAATCGCTTAGCGAGAATCCAACGGTTTTTCATTTATGTGCAGCACGCCCGTCTGAGATGTTTGTCATTAAAAAAACATTCACGCTTCTAGCATTTACATAATCAGTCGATAATTTGTTCCACTCAAATTTTTGGGAAAAAATCAAAATTGTTTCTTTGAGAGGTTTTTGTCATGTCGAATATATAAATGTTATACTAATATATCATTTGTGTCGAAATGATTACAGTAGTTGTCAATGCGGTTGCCCGCCTGGTTTCAGCGATGTTCGCCGACTTCAGACCCACCGAAGACACCAGACTCTTCACGGTCAATTCAAGTTTCGTATCATTGTTGACGCCGCGGAGGGGGAGGGAGGAGGGGGGTGGGAGAAGGGGGGAGGGGGAGGGGGTGACGTTCTTCGAGTAGCGTAGTAGACGCCTGTTTTCATTGCGTGTCATCTCAAGTTCACGTCTAAAACCTCTCCTCGGTTCATTCAGCCAACTTGGCTGGTTAATATTATATATGTAGTACGTGAATAGTTTGAGTAAAGTATGCAGTCGGTGTAATAGTAGTAGTACGTACATTTTGTTAAACTCACCGAAATAATAGGCTTTGGTCGTTAGATACTTGCGCAATTGTGAATAGTTTTATGTTACAATTTATAGAGCTGCACCATTTTTGCCGTTTCCGCCAAATTTCGCCCGGATCCAGTAAAAAATAATTCATAACGTTGTTCATAGGTAGTAGCATTGTAATATGCGTGAAAACCTATCCCTATAGATCTTTAACGGTCCACGTTTTCTCAAAAGAATCACATTGTATAGCTGCATATTTACCATGTGGTGTGGCTCGTTAAAATGTACGTTTAGGCGCACGAAACTTGAATACGTGAAGTTGCATACGTGACCTTGCGTACGTGACCTTGCGTACGAGAACTTGTGTACGTGAGCTTGCGTGCGAGAACTTGCGTATGTGAGCTTGCGTGCGCGGTTATGACGAAACATCGTGTACATGCAGAACTGCAGATGTGCACATGGGCGTTAGCCCGTTCTTGCATTAGATCACTGTAATCTTTTCCACAACTTTGAAGTAATCGACTATAGGTCTATGCTATGCTAATTGCAAAGCGGCGACGTACTAAATAACCTGACATTTGGCATATCGATTTCTCTTTGTCGAATTCACGCCTCAATAGCGTACGCTAATAAGCACTAGGTCATTATTGTGTGGCTTACAGGTGAGTGTCTGATTATCACAGAACATGCACATCTACCTGTCCACGAACTTGAGGCCCAAAGCATGCACAAGACATCTCTCAGACTCGACCGCAGTTGCTTGAATCAGCGCCTGGTACGGTTCAAGGACGCTTCTCAGACAGACGCGGAACATGGGTTTTGACATTTCAGTATTCCAATTTCCACCCATATCCTACTTTATTGAAATTTTCAGATTTGCTTGGAACTGGCGTAATTGGTAAATATTTGTTATTATTCTTTTCTTCGTCTTTTTCTTCTTTTTGATAGTGTCTCATATTCGAAGATCATTTGAAGTTTGATTGGTGACTATCAGAAGTGAAGACACATGAACCTTTGCAACGACAACAATATGGTGGCCACCAAGATAGTAAGTGTTCACTCGATTTATGCTTTGTCGACAACCTGTCCGTAGACAGGGTTCGACTTGACCAGAACGACAACCTGTCCGTAGACAGGGTTCGACTTGACCAGAACGACAACCTGTCCGTAGACAGGGTTCGACTTGACCAGAACGACAACCTGTCCGTAGACAGGGTACGACTTGACCAGAACGACAACCTGTCCGTAGACAGGGTACGACTTGACCAGAACGACAACCTGTCCGTAGACAGGGTACGACTTGACCAGAACGACAACCTGTCCGTAGACAGGGTTCGACTTGACCAGAACGACAACCTGTCCGTAGACAGGGTTCGACTTGAACAGAACGACAACCTGTCCGTAGACATGGTACGACTTGACCAGAACGACAACCTGTCCGTAGACAGGGTACGACTTGACCAGAACGACAACCTGTCCGTAGACAGGGTACGACTTGACCAGAACGACAACCTGTCCGTAGACAGGGTTCGACTTGACCAGAACGACAACCTGTCCGTAGACAGGGTACGACTTGACCAGAACGACAACCTGTCCGTAGACAGGGTACGACTTGACCAGAACGACAACCTGTCCGTAGACAGGGTTCGACTTGACCAGAACGACAACCTGTCCGTAGACAGGGTTCGACTTGAACAGAACGACAATCTGTCCGTAGACAGGGTACGACTTGACCAGAACGACAACCTGTCCGTAGACAGGGTTCGACTTGACCAGAACGACAACCTGTCCGTAGACAGGGTACGACTTGACCAGAACGACAACCTGTCCGTAGACAGGGTACGACTTGACCAGAACGACAACCTGTCCGTAGACAGGGTACGACTTGACCAGAACGACAACCTGTCCGTAGACAGGATTCGACTTGACCAGAACGACAACCTGTCCGTAGACTTAACCTTGTCTTAACCTCCCCGTTAGTTACCATTTATTTTGTTAACCTCCCCGTTAGTTACCATTTATTTTGTTAACCTCCCCGTTAGTTACCATTTATTTTGTTAACCTCCCCGTTAGTTACCATTTATTTTGTTAACCTCCCCGTTAGTTACCATTTATTTTGTTAACCTCCCCGTTAGATACCATTTATTTTGTTAACCTCCCCGTTAGATACCATTTATTTTGTTAACCTCCCCGTTAGTTACCATTTATTTTGTTAACCTCCCCGTTAGTTACCATTCATTTTGTTAACCTCCCCGTTAGTTACCATTTATTTTGTTAACCTCCCCGTTAGTTACCATTTATTTTTTTAACCTCCCCGTTAGTTACCATTTATTTTGTTAACCTCCCCGTTAGTTACCATTTATTTTGTTAACCTCCCCGTTAGTTACCATTTATTTTGTTAACCTCCCCGTTAGATACCATTTATTTTGTTAACCTCCCCGTTAGATACCATTTATTTTGTTAACCTCCCCGTTAGATACCATTAATTTTGTTAACCTCCCCGTTAGTTACCATTTATTTTGTTAACCTCCCCGTTAGTTACCATTTATTGTGTTAACCTCCCCGTTAGTTATCATTTATTTTGTTAACCTCCCCGTTAGTTACCATTTATTTTGTTAACCTTCCCGTTAAATACCATTTATTTTGTTAACCTCCCCGTTAGTTACCATTTATTTTGTTAACCTCCCCGTTAAATACCATTTATTTTGTTAACCTCCCCGTTAGTTACCATTTATTTTGTTAACCTCCCCGTTAAATACCATTGTTACGGTGTGTGTACCATTCCTTGTTGCCTACTGTGTACTCCTTGCATAATTACATAGTTTATTTGGTGTAGATTTGGGCTGCTTAATACATTGGACTTTGTAATTACCAACGTATTCCTGAAAGTAACCACTGATTACACTTGTTATGCAGTCGACTTGACGTAAACAAAATCAAGATTACGTTGACGGATTTCGATTATTATTATTATTACTATTATTATTGTCGTAGTTATTAATATTAGCAATATTCATATTATTATTATTACTATTATTATCATTGTAACAACTGAGTAATTTGACAACAGACGTAAGACGTAGCTGGACTACTTTAGTGTTCGTGAACACGTCCGATGATGACAGAGATGACTGTGCGCTGCCGTTCGTAATAAACTACGTGGTGAAATTAGAGTCGAAATTAGTAGGCCGCGCCGCTTATTTTGCACTTCGGTGCCTATTTATATTTGAATGAATGAATGAATTACCAGCCGACCTGATCAGATTGTGTATCCGTAACTAGGGGCGACGCCTGGTGGGAGTCAGGCTCACGGTTATTCAATGTCAGACGAAAGGGCAACGTGAAACGAACGACTGTGTAAAAAAACTCCCTTCACGGTTGAGTTAGCCAACTGCGAATAAGTTTCATTGATGTTTAAATGAGCAGTGCGCGCTCAGTCTTAAGTCCAGTTAGTTTAATAAAGAGGGTGGATCTTTGTTAACATCATCGAAAGAATTTACATTGATCGGTATAGGTTCGGTTCAAAAATAATGGTTTATTCAATTTCACCGAAACTAAATTACACATTTTTTAGAAACGAGCATGTCTTAGTCGATAATAGATAGATTCGATTATTCGCGAAAAGGCTCTGAAACGAGAGGAAAAAAATTGAATTTAGCTAAATTACCATAGTTTTATGCCCGAATACTACTACTACTACTACTAATAATAATTGACTTCTATGGCGCCTATATCCCCAGGAACCTGAGCTCAGAGGCGCGACTACATCAACCAAGGCTCCAAACACATTCTGGGTTTCACCGTTCACACAACGCTTGCCGCAGTTTCATCACCCTGCCTCTCGTCAACCAAACAAACATGGCGCGTTTGAAGAATGTAATCAGACAAGAGTCATCAATGCCAACGAGGAATTTCAATATTACAAAAACAGCCTCACCTATAGAAAAAACAACGACATGTAGGAATATTACAAACACAGTCTCACTTATGTTAATAACAACGACACGTAGGAATACTACACACACAGCCCCACTTGCAGGAACAACAACGACACGTAGGAATATTACAAACACAACATTACTTGTAGGAATAACAGCAACACGTAAAAATATTACAAACACAGTCTCACTTATGTTAATAACAATGACACGTAGGAATACTACACACACAGTCCCACTTGCAGGAACAACAACGACACGTAGGAATATTACAAACACAACATTACTTGTAGGAATAACAGCAACACGTAAAAATATTACAAACACAGTCTCCCTTATGTTAATAACAATGACACGTAGGAATACTACACACACAGCCCCACTTGCAGGAACAACAACGACACGTAGGAATATTACAAACACAACCTAACTTATAGGAATAACAGAAACACGTAGGAATATTACAAACACAGCCTCCCTTGTAGTAATAATAACAACACTTAGGAATATTACAAACATAGTCTCACTTGTATTAATAACAATAACACATAGGAAAATTACAAACACAGCCTCACTTGTAGTAATAACAACGACACGTATGAATATTATAAACACATCCTGACTTGTATTAATAACAACGACACGTATGACTATTACAAACACAGCCTCACTTGTAGTAATAACAACGGAGTACACGTATGACTACTACATCCTGCCACTGTTTCGTGGCTATTTTATGTATTATTATAGCTGAGTTGTTTAAATTATTATTTTGACATGTTCAAAGCTTGTTTCTACCGTGTAGAAATTTATTTTCATAGTCTTATCAAGGCGTATTCATCAGTACTAATGACATCGGATGACGTCATCGTACACGCCGCGAGGAAGTAATACTGAGGCATTCGCCTTGATAAGACAATGACAATCTCTACACGGTAAACAAGTTTTGGAAATGTCAAAAATATCATTTCAACGAACCATCCTGAGAAATGTGCACTATTTATAGCTGAGTTGTTTGGCACCAGGCTTAAAAAATAGCGGGCTATTTGTGTTGCGTTGTGCGCGCAGCCGTTCACAATAAATTACGTGTTGAAATTAGATTCGAACTTAGTCTGCTTTGCAGCGTGTTTTGCACTTTGCTTGCTATTTATATTTGAAAGTATGAATTAACTAGCCCCTAGTGCGTGTGGGTTGCGCCTGTGTAACAACTTTGTCTGTCCATGTCACCGCATGTATAGACAGCTTCAAAAATAAACTCACCCACCTACAATGAAGCCATACCAATGCCCACCCACTCCAATCAATGACCACTGACTCACTATAACTTACTCCAATCAATGACTGCTCCAATCACACTATAACTTACTCCAACAAATGGCCACTGACACATCATAACTTGTTGCAACCAGTGACCTCTGACACACTATCACTTACTCCAACCAATGACTACTGACGCACTATCACTTACTCCAACCAATGACCACTGACACACTATCACTTACTCCAACCAATGACTACTGACGCACTATCACTTACTCCAATCAATGACCACTGACGCACTATCACTTACTCCAACCAATGACCACTGACACACTATCACTTACTCCAACCAATGACTACTGACACACTATCACTTATTCCAACCAATGACCACTGACACACTATCACTTATTCCAACAAATGACCACTGACACGCTATCACTTATTCCAACCAATGACCAATGACACACTATCACTTATTCCAACCAATGACCAATGACACACTATCACTTATTCCAACCAATGACCAATGACACACTATCACTTATTCCAACCAATGACCACTGACACACCATTACTTATTCCAACCACTGACCAATGACACGCTATCACTTATTCCAGCCATTGACCAATGACACACTATCGCTTACTCCAACCAATGACCACTGACACGCTATCACTTATTCCAACCAATGACACACTATCACTTATTCCAACCAATGACCACTGACACACTATCACTTATTCCAACCAATGACCACTGACACGCTATCACTTACTCCAACCAATGACCAATGACACACCATCACTTATTCCAACCACTGACCAATGACACACCATCACTTATTCCAACCAATGACCAATGACACACCATCACTTATTCCAACCACTGACCAATGACACACCATCACTTATTCCAACCACTGACCAATGACACACCATTACTTATTCCAACCAATGACCAATGACACACCATCACTTATTCCAACCACTGACCAATGACACGCTATCACTTATTCCAGCCATTGACCAATGACACACTATCATTTACTCCAGTCAGCCCCACAGAAACATGTTTGATGCTGATTGTCTTCATCAAGGTACATGGTGTTGTAAACAAGGGGGGGTACCGATGGACACGTGTGACGATTGTGTTACCTTTGCTTATTATGCGATCTACTTAACGTGGTCACATGATGTTTTCAACTGGCTATTACTACGGTGCGTAGATATTGCTACTACCGGGGAAGTATTTACTTCCGAGACGCCACCTCGTGGATAGGATGTCAAAGGAAGCTACAGAAGACTCTCCTTTCGTCTGTCTGCGACCCCTTGACCTGCCTTGACCTGGGTGAACGTACCAGGACTTACGTCCCGGCCAGTATAGCTCTCCGGGTTACGGGAGGACACAAGCCTCCCTCTCTGGTAAACTGGTAGTTGTAGGCATCATTATGTGATTAGAATGTTTTAATTATAAGACACGTCGTGTGTGGTACGAAAAGAGAGGCTGCTATCAGATATCATGACATGACGAAAACAATAACCATGTCGTGACAGACGAGAGCAAATGCCGTGTTCTGTGATGACGGCCCGTCAAGGTCAAACAGGTTATCAGTATTACGTAGTAATCTGCTGCGGTTAACAATTCCTTATATATGACGTCTGCGTAGAATGACTACCGTGTCGCCATCTAGCGGTAGTCGTCTGAAGAAGATTGCTGGTACCAATCGAAACGTTACGAGAAGAAAAAGGTAAACTGACTGTGAAATAAGTAAAACATATTACTCATTTGAACCGTCCAGTCTGATGAACACCTTCACTCATAAGTCATTTATATAGTCCAAAATTCATACATTTATGTAGTCCAAGATTCACATATTTATGTAGTCCAAGATTCACTTATTTATGTAGTCCAACATTACAAATCCGTGACCTTACGTGCGTCTACACATGCGTGCATGCATGCGTGTTAATATTCTGACAAATCATCTAATTTCATTTCCGTTACTACTCGACGGAGACAATTAATCTGACTCGTCTTTGATGACTAGATGGTGTATTTTGTTTGGAACACTCTCGTATTTCCTCGGCCGGGTTAATAGTTCGCGACACAGAACCTTTGACATTCACGTCGTTTGTAAACAAGGAGCGTTCGGTGGTTGCAAGCGTGGTTCCAAGTTTCTTGGTGAAAGTGAGAAGAAGCCAGACTTTAATAGAAATACTAGTGTGACGTGCTCACTGACCTAATTTGATGGTTAATTCAGGATTGTTATTTCATTTGTCATTTTAATGTAATTGTCATTGTTGACAATTTGCTAAAATAGAATATAAAATACGTAAAAGTATATGTGAATGCAAAATACACCGAATGGGCTAAATGGTCAAATGTGTCTTTTTCTTCGCCTAGCATTTATCGGCAGCCTAAAGTTGCAGTCCGTCATTGCGCAGCCACTCGCGGGTCGCCAGATCCAACTCTACAACGCCTGGTTCACCGTCTGGAGCGACGTAGAGTGGGAACACAGCATAGGGTGTGGGCCGATTTCATAATGCCATGACTCAACGGGGCAACCAGACGGAAGGGCAACGAACGGGGGTAAAGGAAGCACACTAACGGGTATATAGGGAAATAATGTCGTCTGCTACTTACATACTCCACACGTCTACTTGCGGGCCATACTTGTTGTTGCCAAGTAGTTCCGGTGCTGCGTACGCCGGACTTCCGCACTGCGTCACGCAGTACGCACGCGCAGTCGATCCTACCTCGGCGACCTCGTTCATACGCACGACGTTGCTCAGTCCGAAATCTGCGCGCGAAGGAGAAAGGCGGGAGGGTTAAACTCCTTCTGTAAACTAGCGATTACGGTGGAACCTCACTATTACGATCATCCCCCACTGACATGAACAGCGAGGTGACCGTATTAGCAGGACTAACGTCCTATGCTTTACTGATATGGGTACACATTGGGACTGTCCCAGGGTGACCATAATGGCGAGGGAGGGAGGGATGGATGGAGGGAGGGAGGGAGGGAGGGAGGGAGGGAGGGAGGGAGCGAGCAAGGGAGGAAGGAAGGGAGGAAGGGAGGGAGGGAGGGAGGGAGGGTGGGAGGGAGGGAGGGAGGGAGGGAGGGAGGGAGGGAGGGAGGGAGGGAGGTTTCTTAAAGTTGACTCGCGACCACAATACTCGCTGCCTGGGCCCGGTTTCTCGGAGCCGCGCAATCAATCATACTGATTTTGAACATGGAACTTTGCCCCAGGTTTCCGCAATGGCCAATGACATCAGCGGTCTTAGTAGCATACATCAGGGATAGTCATTGTGGACCAGTGGACCAGTGGACCAGTGGACCAGTATCGGGTGATATAACAAGTGGTGTCTTGTAAATGTAATATTCAAGTTCGTACGTCGGGTCAATGATGACGGAAACTACTCACCTATGATTTTGATATCTTTTCGCTCGTCCAACTACTCACCTATGATTTTGATATCTTTTCGCTCGTCCAAAAGCAAATTCTCGACTTTTAGATCTCTGGAAAATAGAAAAATACATTTACTTGGTAAATATACACGGCCAACTCACGTAGGACATTACAATGCTTTTGAGATTAACCTCGCAGAAGTACTTCATGGTTAAAAGGGTACGATTCGGATCAAATGGATTTAGAATCAGAACTAGCCATTCGATAGAACAAAATACTAAAGGCAAGCATGCACGAATACACGCACTCGTACAAAGAACACGTGTTACCCTACGCACGACTTGGTGTTCTCATCACCAAGTAACCGTTACGTTTTGTTCACCTACGCACGACTTAGTGTTCTCATCACCAAGTAACCGTTACGTTTTGTTCACCTACGCACGACTTGGTGTTCTCATCACCAAGTAACCGTTACGTTTTGTTCACCTACGCACGACCTGGTATTCTCATCACCAAGTAACCGTTACGTTTTCTTCACCTACGCACGACCTGGTGTTCTCATCACCATGTAACCGTTACGTTTTCTTCACCTACGCACGACCTGGTGTTCTCATCACCATGTAACCGTTACGTTTTCTTCACCTACGCACGACCTGGTGTTCTCATCACCATGTAACCGTTACGTTTTCTTCACCTACGCACGACCTGGTGTTCTCATCACCAAGTAACCGTTACGTTTTCTTCACCTACGCACACGCAATTAGAAAGTTATATATCTCTTACAACAATATATTGCGAACTGTGCTAGGATTAGACAGATATTGTAGTGCTAGTGAAATGTTTGTTTACAATAATCTACCTAACTGTGCTGCAGCTAAAAAAACTTGACATAGATATTTATATGTCGACTGCAGTCCTTTTCCACAATACCTGTAGCTTTATCAACAGTGATGTGAAGTATATGTCCAGAATATGGAAATACTGGTTTAAATCTTTGTATGTTCACTATATAAATGGTTTAAATAGCCATGCAGTTAACTCCAAACTATGGAACCAGGATGTACTTATTTTATTCCAAGAATAAAGCTATTATTATTATTATTACATTGCGCTTAAGTTGCTCTAACGTTCCCTCGACGACTTACTGAGCCCGTCACGAACCAGGTTCGTTGATGGTCAAATATGTTTTGTGTGAATAGTTTAGGTGGAGTGCGCATGCGTTAGATATCCAACATCTCACTCGTTTTGTTCCGGCAATAAGCCACACAATTAATTGTTTCTAAACACTTGTGGAATCCGAAGCCATTGAACGTGCTATATGTAAGAGGTAGTGTCACAAACACTGTCAGAACGACCCAACTTATTAACGTCCACGACCGATAAGACAAATTCGAAAAAAACACTGATCGCCATGGAAACAAAACAAGTAGATCTATAAATCCGAGTCAGCAATCTAGAGAAAACAGGCATGAACACCCAGTCATCCCACGACGTAGCAGAGGCAACCCACATACAGCCAGTCATTAACAAAGAAGAAGTTGGAACCCAAATAAATGACAGAATGATCAGAATGAAAAATAAGGGGTGATTTTATATATACACAAATTGTTACCATTTCAAATACACCAGTTTGATGTTGAGTTTAATGAAGCACAGTTTTGCACTTGAAACTTAGAGTTAAAGTCACTCTTCTTACAGAGAAGTCCCGGCAACACCACTGAGAATAATGACGACCTCAATACTTTACTAGATAAAATCACTGTGCAGAAATTTCACATGTGTTACTCCTTGGAGACTTCAATTATCCAAATATTGATTGGACAACAGTCTCCACAACAGCTGCAAGTATTGAGGATAAGGAATTTATATTCATTGAGAAATTCATAGAGGCAGGAGTACAAATGAACAACCACTCCTGGACCTTATCCTCACGGGTGATGACACTAAGATTTCAATGATTGAGACAACCTCTGCACCAGGAAGAAGTGACCATTCTATCATCAAGGTAGTTCTTAATTACTCACCAGACTATGATCCAGTCAGTATAACTGTTTATAGATTTGACAAGGGGATTACACCAAAATGGAAGGCATTCTAAATAATGGAAAGCAGAATTGTTAAACAACCAGGGAGATGTTCAAACCTAATGGGGTATCTTTACACATCTAAGTTTAGATATGCAGAAGGACAATGTATTCCAAAGAAGGTGATATCGGAATGAGGCAGAAACTACCCAGTAGCACTGGACGTCAAAACCCGAGACAAGATAAAGAGGCAAAGCAGAGCAAAGATGACACCGATGACCTAACAAAGTCTGACTTGGAAAAAGCGGAAGTGTTGGCAGATCATTTCTCTTCGGTGTTTACCATGTAGCCAGATGGAGACATTCATGAAGAAACAACAATATGTTTTAACACATTCGAGACATGCACTATCGATCGATTGATGCTGGCAATGAATGTAAAGAAGCTAAACATTTACAAATCACCAGGACCTGACGGCCTTCATCCTCATGTCCTAAGTGATTTATTCCACTATGCATCACATTTAAGACATCACTGACAACAAGCACGCCACCTACAGATTGGAACAATGCATATCTGCAATATACAAGAAGGGAAACAAACAACCAACTGAGAACTACAGACCAGTCAGTCTGACCAGCGTAGTAGGGAACATATTGGAGGCAATAATCACAGACACCATCAGTCAATACGTGAATAATAATGACCTGCTCAGAAACAAACAATGTGGTTTTACCAATAGTAGATCCACAGTTCAACAGCTGCTTAAAGTATTTGAAACACGGACCGAGACAATAGACAATGGAGGTTGTATCGACGTAATATACTGCGATTTCATGAAGGCATTTGACAAAGTGCCACATCAACGACTGCTAAAGAAACTTGAGAGCTGTGGAATAAAAGGAAACATCCTGGATTGATCCGGCTCGAAGAACCATCGCATAAAACTTCGTTTTAATTACAATTTCGCCAAAGATTTGGACGGATGGTAAATGTAATAGTTTATTCAACGATTTCACCAAAACTATATAAAACATACAAAAGGGCTGGCATGTCGTTGTGGATACGATATAGGTTCAACGTTTCGCGAAATAAGTCTGAGACGAGAGAGGCGAAAACATTGGACTGAGAACGGACCTTTAAATGTTGTGATGTAAAAAGATCGACCCCAAACATGGACATACAAGTATCATGATAACCGCGGAAACACATTTCCAACAGGATTGGACGGTCACCATTGTCATCTTTGGCTCATTGAAACAATCCTCCGGGTCCAGAAGAGGTTATCGATGTGCGTCATTAATACGTGATCACGTGGCCAGCCTTATCGAATGGACCCACGTTCGTGCGGGTGACCGATTAGTTCACGTGACCTGTCATGTGAGAACATCGCAGATGGATTCAGTATACTTATTAAGCTGACCAGTGGCGAAGAGAGCTTGCGTCATGGTTAATTAGATTTTTTTTAAGTTGTCCATCCGTCCAAATCTTTCGCGAAATTGTAATTAAAACGTTGTTACATCCGGATTGTTCCTGGTCTTGCATTTCCTGGAGGCGCAGCTGTAGTTGAATAAAGCAGATTATAACGTCTGTGATTCATACCGCCCTGCTAGACGTAACAGGAACAAAGCCAGACAGCGCTGACGACGAACGTCATTGTACCAATGTTTTGGCGGTGTTATTAACTGGGCTGTTTCACTATTTACGTTGACTTTAAATTAGATTGTTTAGTCTCGCTCCAGACTAATTCCACGAAACATTGAACTATATACATGGACACGCACATGCACACGAACAAGCACATGCACGCGCGCGCGCACACACACACACACACACACACACACACACACACACACGCACGCACACACAACCAGAGATAATATTATTATTGTTTGTTTTTTCTTTCTTCTCTCTTTCTATCAAAATCTTAGAGGAGTCTCCTGACCCTATTTGTTTGTTTACCTTAATATATACCATGTTTACTTACAGCCATATACACCAGTATTATTTAAAATTATAATTTAACATGGATATATATATGTATTATGTGAAATGTATGATGGGTCAAATAAAACATTTCTTCTTCTATACCACCCACTACGACATGCTCGAAACTTGCTGTCTATTTTTTTTTAAATCATCGGACAAGCTATAAAATAATTTTTCACTGGGTCGGATGAATTTTTTTTTAAATGGAAAGATACTCCCTCTATATAGGGTTTATTCACACTTTCGCAAGATGCCCGATCTAATGATCAAAGTAAATAATTTCGATGATTTTAACAAAGTACGCACTATTAAATGGACTGCGCGTATTACTCAAACCATCCACGCACTACACATCTGAACATCAACAAACCGAATTCGCCCCGCATCCTGAGTTATCTAGTGGTGCTAGGAGCTATTACGTCTCAGCATCCTAGTCGTAATAGTGTGTAGGCCTATACGACCGGACGTAACTCGACGCAGCCCGACTGGCAACGACACAAGTCTAGTTGTATCGCGCCGGGACTCAAGTCTCAAGTAGTTATACTACTAACAGCACAATCTTGAGCTAACGCAGGAGTTTGGACCAACGGCTTTTAGTGTCTCTTCCGAAAGACACGGGCAAAGTGGGGTGAACGAAATTGCCTAAGCTTCGAAACGGCGGAGGTGGAATCGTACCACCGTCCTCTCGATCGACAGGCGGGCGCTCTAACCATTAGACCATCGCTCCCCACGTAGCGTGAATGCCGCCCCTCATAAGGATACTGCACATTGCATTGATTTCCAGTCATCGTTGCCAGGAGCTGACCCAACCGGTTGCGTGTTGGCCCCCGTTCACGTCAACACGGATCCCATTATGATAACTTAACTCCCTTATTGGCCATAGCGACCAACATTCGAAACCAACGACATTACACCGACTTGTGTTTATTTCCTGGTGTCCGGCCACCGATTGCCTGTCTTACGATTACAGAGTCTCGTGTTGATTTAGAACCTCTCGCCTGGTTAAATAACGCCGTCTCAACCGCTTGGCTTGTGTTTCTACGGCGTTACCTGGAAACGCCGCGCGCACGAGAATTAATGTATCGCATTAATTCAGTATCTCCTAAAATAGCGTACAATGCCAGACATGCAGTAACACGTGTAGTACTCGGATGAACGCGACGGATCGTTCTGGATCAAGTGCACATTTCAGTTTTGATATGATCGAGGTCTATCGCGGTTATCAGCACGCTGTTTATTTCGATTCCAGGCGGTTTGTTGTGGTGATCTGAGCGGGCCGCGACCGATTATTGATAGCAGACAGTTCGTTGTGCCAATGATCAATTATTTATATAAAAATGATCATTAAGTCAGTGTTTATGGGTCCAACGGAAGTAAACACACGCACGCGCAGAACGCACGCACGCGCACACGGACGCACATCAGTTGAAAAACGGCACGAACGATGATGTAAACGTCTAATTATGTCATTTGTCATAAAATTTAAAGTTATGTTATTTGTTTATCCTGGAAAATCAACCTACAATATGTTCCACGTCGAAAGGCAACTACACGTGGTGTCTTCGAGCACCGCCAGGGATCCTAGTCACTGGCAGTCCATCCAGCTCCACTACACGTTTATATCTGGGCAAAGCATACGTGTCGTAGTCCTCAAATGTTGCTTTATCGATGTTCAACAAATTATTTTGAGGAGTAACACAATTGCCAAAAGGGGGACGGTCTCAAAATCATCGGCACTTCATTCGTATATTATGAACCAGGGTCCGGCCTCAACGATTAGTCACGTGACCGTGAGATGTTGATCCCGAACCGTTAGACGCGGCGGAAATCAATGTTAATGAATTCCTACAACCTCTGTGTGTTCACACATTTCTTTTGACACCAGCAGGAAGATGTTTATATAATTATTTATTATTTCCTACTAATCACTTCTGCACCATTTCCAGAGACATCAGCATAAGATGGCGTTACTAATTGGAATTATGTATCGTTGTGATAACTCTGCTCCCTAAATCAAAAGAAAGCCGACTTGCGTCAACACTTGTAACAGATGCGACAACACTTTTAACAGGTGCGTCAACACTTGTAACATATGCGGTCGCAGCGCCACGCAGCGTCGAATGGTTATCAAATAATTATCTGTTGCAATAATATTAAGACGATACCTTCGAAATATATCCTGGCGTTGTGTACAGTATATAATTTACTAATTTATATATTAAAATGACATAATGTGAATTATGCATGCTACTTATAGTACAAACCTAGCTTGCTATGATGACTGATATGTTTATGCAATCATAAAAAGTCCATTATTAAACGTGGATTGCGTGTTACGTGTGAATGGTTAAATCACTTTGGCATAAGCCGAGTTCATGTTTTCTGATCGGTGCATTAGAGCTGGCAAACGATGACAAATGTCAGTGGCCGAGAGCTCGTACAGTGGTTAGGTGGCTATTAGGCCGAGAGCTCATACAGTAGTTAGGTTGCTATTAGGCCGAGAGCTCGTACAGTGGTTAGGTTGCTATTAGACAGAGCGCTCGTATAGTGGTTAGGTGGCTATTAGGCCGAGCGCTCGTGCAGTGGTTAGGTGGCTATTAGGCAGAGCGCTCGTACAGTGGTTAGGTGGCTATTAGGCCGAGCGCTCGTACAGTGGTTAGGTGGCTATTAGGCCGAGAGCTCGTACAGTGGTTAGGTTGCTATTAGGTCGAGCGCTCGTACAGTGGTTAAGTGGCTATTAGGCTGAGCGCACGAACATTTAAAAATCAGTCAGAAGTAAAATTTGGTTCGAATACCTTTTCATAAAGAAGAAAAAGAGGCATGTCATTTCCACGACTAACACACATGATGTCCGTTAATTGATGTGTAATGTGTAATGTGCTGTGAAAGTCACAGGACAAATTATTCATGTATACCAAAAAACGTGATAATGGCCGCCAATGGCAACAGTGACTGTCTGTGGTGAAGATGGTGCAAGAACACCGCCAACCAAGTCGTAAATGGCGTCAGACCACAGTTGGACTTTCTGTAGGGCGTAATAGTAGGCCTAGTGGCCAGACTCGGTCTTGTGGAACAAGGCCTGTCTTAGCTACTTCATTCCAGTAAATTGCCAGCACGACGCTTCGACGCTTCACTCTTGGGTAGTTCGGTGCACTTCGATGTTGATGACAGATCTATTTTCGGCAACTGTTTGCCAGTGCAAAATGTCAAAGGTTTTCTCACATCCCTGTATCTTAATTGAGGTCTGCCTACCGAGCAGCTAACTCCCCACACATCTTCGGGAGGCGGTCACTTGCCACCCGCTGGACGTGCCCTCGCCGTTGTACTCGCCTGTGTTTGAGAATGTTCCTCAGTGGTGTTGACTAACAGCGATACATACGTTCAAGGCTGGTGACTGTGTCCTGCGCATTAATACATGGATACATTGGTAAACATTGACGGGCATCACCCATGCAGGTGCTTTGAAAGAGATGGAAGTATTTGATGTCGATTAAACTTATTCAGTTGTCAACGAGATGGGGGCAGTGGCTGTGAAGTTATCAACGAGATGCGGGCAATGGCTGTGAAGTTATCAACGAGATGGTGGCAGTGACTGTGAAGTTGTCAACGAGATGGGGGCAATGGCTGTGAAGTTATCAACGAGATGGTGGCAGTGACTGTGAAGTTGTAAACGAGATGCGGGCAATGGCTGTGAAGTTATCAACGAGATGCGGGCAATGGCTGTGAAGTTATCAACGAGATGGTGGCAGTGACTGTGAAGTTGTAAACGAGATGGGGGCAGTGACTGTGAAGTTGTCAACGAGATGGGGGCAGTGGCTGTGAAGTTGTAAACGAGATGGTGGCAGTGACTATGAAGTTGTCAACGAGATGGGGGCAGTGACTGTGAAGTTGTCAACGAGATGGGGGCAGTGACTGTGAAGTTGTAAACGAGATGGTGGCAGTGACTATGAAGTTGTCAACGAGATGGGGGCAGTGACTATGAAGTTGTCAACGAGATGGGGGCAGTGACTGTGAAGTTGTAAACGAGATGGTGGCAGTGACTGTGAAGTTGTCAACGAGATGGGGGCAGTGACTGTGAAGTTGTAAACGAGATGGTGGCAGTGACTGTGAAGTTGTAAACGAGATGGTGGCAGTGACTGTGAAGTTGTAAACGAGATGGTGGCAGTGACTGTGAAGTTGTTAACGAGATGGTGGCAGTGACTGTGAAGTTGTAAACGAGATGGTGGCAGTGACTGTGAAGTTGTAAACGAGATGGGGGCAGTGACTGTGAAGTTGTCAACGAGATGGGGGCAGTGACTGTGAAGTTGTCAACGAGATGGGGGCAATGGCTGTGAAGTTGTAAACGAGATGGTGGCAGTGACTGTGAAGTTGTCAACGAGATGGGGGCAGTGACTGTGAAGTTGTCAACGAGATGGTGGCAGTGACTGTGAAGTTATCAACGAGATGGTGGCAGTGACTGTGAAGATGTAAACGAGATGGTGGCAGTGGCTGTGAAGTTATCAACGAGATGGGGGCAGTGACTGTGAAGTTGTTAACGAGATGGTGGCAGTGACTGTGAAGTTGTAAACGAGATGGTGGCAGTGACTGTGAAGTTGTCAACGAGATGGGGGCAGTGACTGTGAAGTTGTCAACGAGATGGTGGCAGTGGCTGTGAAGTTGTCCAACAATATGGGGGCAGTGGCTGTGAAGTTGTCAACGAGATGGGGGCAGTGACTGTGAAGTTGTCAACGACATGGTGGCAGTGACTGTGAAGTTGTCCAACGAGATGGGGGCAGTGGCTGTGATGTTGTCAACGAGATGGTGGCTGTGACTGTGAAGTTGTCAACGAGATGGGGGCAGTGGCTGTGAAGTTATCAACGAGATGGTGGCTGTGACTGTGAAGTTGTCAACGAGATGGTGGCAGTGGCTGTGAAGTTATCAACGAGATGGTGGCAGTGACTATGAAGTTGTCAACGAGATGGGGGCAGTGGCTGTGAAGTTGTCAACGAGATGGGGGCAGTGACTGTGAAATTGTCAACGAGATGGGGCAGTGGCTGTGAAGTTGTCAACGACATGGTGGCAGTGGCTGTGAAGTTATCAACGAGATGGGGGCAGTGGCTATGAAGTTGTCAACGAGATGGAGGCAGTGACTGTGAAGTTGTCAACGAAATGGTGGCAGTGGCTGTGAAGTTATCAACGAGATGGGGGCAGTGGCTATGAAGTTGTCAACGAGATGGTGGCTGTGACTGTGAAATTGTCAACGAGATGGGGCAGTGGCTGTGAAGTTGTCAACGAGATGGTGGCAGTGGCTGTGAAGTTATCAACGAGATGGTGGCAGTGACTGTGAAGTTATCAACGAGATGGTGGCAGTGACTATGAAGTTGTCAACGAGATGGTGGCAGTGACTATGAAGTTGTCAACGAGATGGTGGCAGTGACTGTGAAGTTGTCAACGAGATGGTGGCAGTGACTATGAAGTTGTCAACGAGATGGTGGCAGTGGCTGTGAAGTTATCAACGAGATGGTGGCAGTGACTGTGAAGTTGTCAACGAGATGGTGGCAGTGGCTGTGAAGTTATCAACGAGATGGTGGCAGTGGCTGTGAAGTTATCAACGAGATGGTGGCAGTGGCTGTGAAGTTATCAACGAAATGGTGGCAGTGACTGTGAAGTTGTCAACGAGATGGGGGCAGTGGCTATGAAGTTGTCAACGAGATGGTGGCAGTGGCTGTGAAGTTGTCAACGAGATGGGGGCAATGGCTGTGAAGTTGTCAACGAGATGGTGACAGTGTCTGTGAAGTTGTCAACGAGATGGTGGCAGTGACTGTGAAGTTGTCAACGAGATGGGCAGTGACTGTGAAGTTGTCAACGAGATGGTGGCAGTGACTGTGAAGTTGTCAACGAGATGGGGGCAGTGACTGTGAAGTTGTCAACGAGATGGTGGCAGTGACTGTGAAGTTGTCAGCGAGATGGTGGCAGTGACTGTGAAGTTGTCAACGAGATGGGGCAGTGACTGTGGAGCTGTCAACGAGATGGTGGCAGTGACTGTGAAGTTGTAAACGAGATGGTGGCAGTGACTGTCAAATTGTCAATGAGATGGGGGCAGTGGCTGTGGAGCTGTCAACGAGATAGTGGCAGTGACTATGAAGTTGTCAACAAGATGGGGGCAGTGGCTGTGAAGTTGTCAAATAGATGGTGGTAGTGGCTGTGAAGTTATCAACGAGTTGGGGGCAGTGGCTGTGAAGTTGTCAACGAGATGGTGGCAGTGACTGTGAAGTTGTTAACGAGATGGTGGCAGTGACTGTGAAGTTGTCAACGAGATGGTGGTAGTGACTATGAAGTTGTCAACGAGATGGGGGCAGTGGCTGTGAAGTTGTCAACGAGATGGGGGCAGTGACTGTGAAGTTGTCAACGAGATGGTGGCAGTGACTGTGAAGTTGTCAACGAGATGGGGGCAGTGACTGTGAAGTTGTCAACGAGATGGTGGCAGTGACTGTGAAGTTGTCAACGAGATGGTGGCAGTGACTGTGAAGTTGTCAACGAGATGGTGGCAGTGACTGTGAAGTTGTCAACGAGATGGGGGCAGTGACTGTGAAGTTGTCAACGAGATGGTGGCAGTGGCTGTGAAGTTGTCAACGAGATGGTGGCAGTGACTGTGAAGTTATCAACGAGATGGTGGCAGTGACTGTGAAGTTGTCAACGAGATGGTGGCAGTGACTGTGAAGTTGTCAACGAGATGGGGGCAGTGGCTGTGAAGTTGTCAACGAGATGGTGGCAGTGACTGTGAAGTTGTCAACGAGATGGGGGCAGTGGCTGTGAAGTTGTCAACGAGATGGTGGCAGTGACTGTGAAGTTGTCAACGAGATGGGGGCAATGGCTGTGAAGTTGTAAACGAGATGGTGGCAGTGACTGTGAAGTTATCAACGAGATGGTGGCAGTGACTGTGAAGTTGTAAACGAGATGGTGGCAGTGACTGTGAAGTTGTCCAACGAGATGGGGGCAGTGGCTGTGATGTTGTCAACGAGATGGTGGCTGTGACTGTGAAGTTGTCAACGAGATGGGGGCAGTGGCTGTGAAGTTATCAACGAGATGGTGGCTGTGACTGTGAAGTTGTCAACGAGATGGGGGCAGTGGCTGTGAAGTTGTCAACGAGATGGGGGCAGTGACTGTGAAATTGTCAACGAGATGGGGCAGTGGCTGTGAAGTTGTCAACGACATGGTGGCAGTGGCTGTGAAGTTATCAACGAGATGGGGGCAGTGGCTGTGAAGTTGTCAACGAGATGGGGGCAGTGGCTGTGAAGTTGTCAACGAGATGGTGGCAGTGGCTGTGAAGTTGTCAACGAGATGGTGGCAGTGGCTGTGAAGTTGTCAACGAGATGGTGGCAGTGACTGTGAAGTTGTCAACGAGATGGTGGCAGTGACTGTGAACTTGTCAACGAGATGGGGCAGTGGCTGTGAAGTTGTCAACGAGATGGTGGCAGTGGCTGTGAAGTTATCAACGAGATGGTGGCAGTGACTGTGAAGTTATCAACGAGATGGTGGTAGTGACTATGAAGTTGTCAACGAGATGGTGGCAGTGACTATGAAGTTGTCAACGAGATGGTGGCAGTGACTGTGAAGTTGTCAACGAGATGGTGGCAGTGACTGTGAAGTTGTCAACGAGATGGTGGCAGTGACTGTGAAGTTGTCAACGAGATGGTGGCAGTGGCTGTGAAGTTGTCAACGAGATGGTGGCAGTGGCTGTGAAGTTATCAACGAGATGGTGGCAGTGGCTGTGAAGTTATCAACGAGATGGTGGCAGTGGCTGTGAAGTTATCAACGAAATGGTGGCAGTGACTGTGAAGTTGTCAACGAGATGGGGGCAGTGGCTGTGAAGTTGTCAACGAGATGGTGGCAGTGGCTGTGAAGTTGTCAACGAGATGGTGGCAGTGGCTGTGAAGTTGTCAACGAGATGGTGGCAGTGTCTGTGAAGTTGTCAACGAGATGGTGGCAGTGACTGTGAAGTTGTCAACGAGATGGTGGCAGTGACTGTGAAGTTGTCAACGAGATGGGGGCAGTGACTGTGAAGTTGTCAACGAGATGGTGGCAGTGACTGTGAAGTTGTCAGCGAGATGGTGGCAGTGACTGTAAAATTGTCAACGAGATGGGGCAGTGACTGTGGAGCTGTCAACGAGATGGTGGCAGTGACTGTGAAGTTGTAAACGAGATGGTGGCAGTGACTGTCAAATTGTCAATGAGATGGGGGCAGTGGCTGTGGGGCTGTCAACGAGATAGTGGCAGTGACTATGAAGTTGTCAACGAGATGGGGGCAGTGACTGTGAAGTTGTCAAATAGATGGTGGTAGTGGCTGTGAAGTTATCAACGAGTTGGGGGCAGTGACTGTGAAGTTGTCAACGAGATGGTGGCAGTGACTGTGAAGTTGTCAACGAGATGGTGGCAGTGACTGTGAAGTTGTCAACGAGATGGTGGCAGTGACTGTGAAGTTGTCAACGAGATGGTGGCAGTGACTGTGAAGTTGTCAACGAGATGGGGGCAGTGACTGTGAAGTTGTCAACGAGATGGTGGCAGTGACTGTGAAGTTGTCAACGAGATGGTGGCAGTGACTATGAAGTTGTCAACGAGATGGGGGCAGTGGCTGTGAAGTTGTCAACGAGATGGTGGCAGTGACTGTGAAGTTGTCAACGAGATGGTGGCAGTGACTATGAAGTTGTCAACGAGATGGGGGCAGTGGCTGTGAAGTTGTCAACGAGATGGTGGCAGTGACTGTGAAGTTGTCAACGAGATGGTGGCAGTGGCTGTGAAGTTGTCAACGAGATGGTGGCAGTGACTGTGAAGTTATCAACGAGATGGTGGCAGTGACTGTGAAGTTGTCAACGAGATGGTGGCAGTGGCTGTGAAGTTGTCAACGAGATGGTGGCAGTGACTGTGAAGTTATCAACGAGATGGTGGCAGTGACTGTGAAGTTGTCAACGAGATGGTGGCAGTGGCTGTGAAGTTGTCAACGAGGTGGTGGCAGTGACTGTGAAGTTATCAACGAGATGGTGGCAGTGACTGTGAAGTTGTAAACGAGATGGTGGCAGTGGCTGTGAAGTTGTCAACGAGATGGGGGCAGTGACTGTGAAGTTGTCAACGAGATGGTGGCAGTGACTATGAAGTTGTCAACGAGATGGGGGCAGTGGCTGTGAAGTTGTCAACGAGATGGTGGCAGTGACTGTGAAGTTGTCAACGTGATGGTGGCAGTGACTATGAAGTTGTCAACGAGATGGGGGCAGTGGCTGTGAAGTTGTCAACGAGATGGGGGCAGTGACTGTGAAGTTGTCAACGAGATGGTGGCAGTGGCTGTGAAGTTGTCAACGAGATGGTGGCAGTGACTGTGAAGTTGTCAACGAGATGGGGGCAGTGACTGTGAAGTTGTCAACGAGATGGTGGCAGTGACTGTGAAGTTGTCAACGAGATGGTGGCAGTGACTATGAAGTTGTCAACGAGATGGGGGCAGTGGCTGTGAAGTTGTCAACGAGATGGTGGCAGTGACTGTGAAGTTGTCAACGAGATGGTGGCAGTGGCTGTGAAGTTGTCAACGAGATGGGGGCAGTGACTGTGAAGTTGTCAACGAGATGGTGGCAGTGGCTGTGAAGTTGTCAACGAGATGGGGGCAGTGGCTGTGAAGTTGTCAACGAGATGGTGGCAGTGACTGTGAAGTTGTCAACGTGATGGTGGCAGTGACTATGAAGTTGTCAACGAGATGGGGGCAGTGGCTGTGAAGTTGTCAACGAGATGGGGGCAGTGACTGTGAAGTTGTCAACGAGATGGTGGCAGTGGCTGTGAAGTTGTCAACGAGATGGTGGCAGTGACTGTGAAGTTATCAACGAGATGGGGGCAGTGACTGTGAAGTTGTCAACGAGATGGTGGCAGTGACTGTGAAGTTGTCAACGTGATGGTGGCAGTGACTATGAAGTTGTCAACGAGATGGGGGCAGTGGCTGTGAAGTTGTCAACGAGATGGTGGCAGTGACTGTGAAGTTGTCAACGAGATGGTGGCAGTGGCTGTGAAGTTGTCAACGAGATGGGGGCAGTGACTGTGAAGTTGTCAACGAGATGGGGGCAGTGACTGTGAAGTTGTCAACGAGATGGTGGCAGTGGCTGTGAAGTTGTCAACGAGATGGTGGCAGTGACTGTGAAGTTATCAACGAGATGGGGGCAGTGGCTGTGAAGTTGTCAACGAGATGGTGGCAGTGACTGTGAAGTTGTCAACGTGATGGTGGCAGTGACTATGAAGTTGTCAACGAGATGGGGGCAGTGGCTGTGAAGTTGTCAACGAGATGGGGGCAGTGACTGTGAAGTTGTCAACGAGATGGTGGCAGTGGCTGTGAAGTTGTCAACGAGATGGTGGCAGTGACTGTGAAGTTATCAACGAGATGGGGGCAGTGGCTGTGAAGTTGTCAACGAGATGGTGGCAGTGACTATGAAGTTGTCAACGTGATGGTGGCAGTGACTATGAAGTTGTCAACGAGATGGGGGCAGTGGCTGTGAAGTTGTCAACGAGATGGTGGCAGTGACTGTGAAGTTGTCAACGAGATGGTGGCAGTGGCTGTGAAGTTGTCAACGAGATGGGGGCAGTGACTGTGAAGTTGTCAACGAGATGGGGGCAGTGACTGTGAAGTTGTCAACGAGATGGTGGCAGTGACTATGAAGTTGTCAACGAGATGGGGGCAGTGGCTGTGAAGTTGTCAACGAGATGGTGGCAGTGACTGTGAAGTTGTCAACGTGATGGTGGCAGTGACTATGAAGTTGTCAACGAGATGGGGGCAGTGACTGTGAAGTTGTCAACGAGATGGGGGCAGTGACTGTGAAGTTGTCAACGAGATGGTGGCAGTGACTGTGAAGTTGTTAACGAGATGGTGCCAGTGACTGTGAAGTTATCAACGAGATGGGGGCAGTGACTGTGAAGTTGTCAACGAGATGGGGGCAGTGACTATGAAGTTGTCAACGAGATGGGGGCAGTGACTGTGAAGTTGTCAACGAGATGGGGGCAGTGACTGTGAAGTTGTTAACGAGATGGTGGCAGTGACTGTGAAGTTGTTAACGAGATGGTGGCAGTGACTGTGAAGTTGTCAACGAGATGGGGGCAGTGGCTGTGAAGTTGTCAACGAGATGGTGGCAGTGACTGTGAAGTTGTTAACGAGATGGTGGCAGTGACTGTGAAGTTATCAACGAGATGGGGGCAGTGACTGTGAAGTTGTCAACGACACGGTGGCAGTGGCTGTGAAGTTGTCAACGACATGGTGGCAGTGGCTGTGAAGTTGTCAACGAGATGGCGGCAGTGACTGTGAAGTTGTCAACGACATGGTGGCAGTGGCTGTGAAGTTGTCAACGAGATGGTGGCAGTGGCTGTGAAGAAGTTTCAGGTTTTTAATTGTCCGGTTTTATTATATTCAAACAAGACGTAAGCAGTGACTGTGGCTGTCAATGCACGAATGCACTGTCATTTGACCTGTTCTGTTGACAACGTCGTGATAAACCGACAGTTGGTCGGAAAAGGGCGGAAGTGTTGATCTTGGGTTATTGATGTCTTTAGTGCCCACTCGCGGGGAAACAACGCAGACGACACATTCGTCAGCGGAAGTCAGGCGTGCTGCCGCCACAGAATATGTCAAATTGAACGAGATTCGAAATGGCAGAAGGAAAATGGAGGCATCAGTGGAAGAGATGGGAATAAAAAAGCACACCCCTAAAAAGGGGAGCAGACTGCGGTGGGATGCAATCATACATAGAATGAATGAGGAGAGACTGACAAAGAGTGAAATCAGAAGAGGGTGGTAGAATGAGAAGAGGAAGACCGACATTAAAATTGAGGGATGTTGTCAAGAGAGATCTAGAAAGGGTACAGGTGAACAAATAAAATGACGAGGCCTACATCTCACACCTTGCAAGGGACCAGTTGATAGAAGGGGTAGAAGGGGATAGAAGGGTTAGAAGGGGGTAGAAGGGGGTAAAAGGAGTTAGTAGAGGGTAGAAGGGTTAGAAGGGGGTAGAAGGGGGTAGGAGGGTTAGAAGGGGGTAGAAGGGGGTAAAAGGAGTTAGAAGGGGGTAGAAGGGGGTAGAAGGGTTAGAAGGGGGTAGAAGGGGGTAAAAGGAGTTAGTAGAGGGTAGAAGGGTTAGAAGGGGATAGAAGGGGGTAGGAGGGTTAGAAGGGGTAGAAGGGGGTAAAAGGGTTAGAAGGTGATAGAAGGGGTAGAAGGGGATAGAAAGGGGTAGAAGGGGGTAGAAGGGGGTAAAAGGAGTTAGAAGGGGGTAGAAGGGGGTAGAAGGGTTAGAAGGGGGTAGAAGGGGGTAGAAAGGGTTAGAAGGGGGTAGAAGGGTTAGAAGGGGTTAGAAGGGGTAAAAGGAGTTAGAAGGGGTAGAAGGGGTAGAAAGGGTTAGAAGGGGTAGAAGGGTTAGAAGGGTTAGAAGGGGGTAAAAGGAGTTAGAAGGGGTTAGAAGGGTTAGAAAAGGGTTAGAAGGGGGTAGAAGGGTTAGAAGGGGTTAGAAGGGGTAAAAGGAGTTAGAAGGGGGTAGAAGGGGGTAGAAAGGGTTAGAAGGGGGTAGAAGGGTTAGAAGGGGTTAGAAGGGGGTAAAAGGAGTTAGAAGGGGGTAGAAGGGTTAGAAGGGGGTAGAAGGGGGTAGAAGGGTTAGAAGGTGATAGAAGGGGTAGAAGGGGATAGAAAGGGGTAGAAGGGGGTAGAAGGGGGTAAAAGGAGTTAGAAGGGGGTAGAAGGGGGTAGAAGGGTTAGAAGGGGGTAGAAGGGGGTAGAAAGGGTTAGAAGGGGGTAGAAGGGTTAGAAGGGGTTAGAAGGGGTAAAAGGAGTTAGAAGGGGGTAGAAGGGGGTAGAAAGGGTTAGAAGGGGGTAGAAGGGTTAGAAGGGGTTAGAAGGGGGTAAAAGGAGTTAGAAGGGGGTAGAAGGGTTAGAAGGGGGTAGAAGGGGGTAGAAGGGTTAGAAGGGGGTAGAAGGGGTAGAAGAAGAAAGAAGAAGCAAGCGTTCGATTCCGAAAGGAACTGTTGAAAGTGTTCGACCGGTAGGGATGTACAGAAATGACCACGCAGATGACATTGAGCTTGTTCAACTGGACAAAGGCTTGTGTTAAGGTGGAAGGCAGCAGCTCAGACTGGTTTGAAGTAGAGCCATGTGTGCAACAAACAATAAGCTGCACATCTCAATGCTTGTTCAATTTAGCGCTTCACAACATCCTTTCAGTATCAGACAACAGTTTTTATAAAGCTGAATTACAACAAAACGTGAATTTTTGAAACACGTTTTTATCAATCAGTGTATTTCTGTAGTTTAAACAACTGAAATGAAGTATCGTTTCCTGGTTGCTAGTCAAGACTAAATTGTCAATATATATCATACTTAAAATGACGGTGTCGTTTCTTAATACTCAATTTTGACAGAAGTCAAAGGCCATTTCTAACATTGACACGTTTCTGCCACGGGGGCCTCCGCATCTGTACTCAGATATTACTTATTCAGCACGAATTATCCGGAGCATATGGCTTACTGTTGATGACAGGCGTTATTACTGCATGGCAGGTTCTTGTCCCGGCGGTATCGTTACAAATGGCGCCGGTCACACTATAGTACCCGACGGACACGTACTAGAACATAAACTAATGTTAATGTGTGCAAGTTTAACCTACATTGTGCATTTACGTATGTTACAACATCGCCACCTATCTGGCCTATGGACTAAACTACTGCAGAATAACAGTGACGAAAATAATTCAGCAAAATGTTCCAATTTCACGGCGAATGAATTTACGCTCACGGGAAATCGGCTGTGATTTTAAGCGTGTGACCGTTACTATCGAAATTCTCTACCGCTGCTTCGTAGAATCCGACGTGATTTCCAATGACACAAGTAAAATATTACTTTTTAAAGGCGGATTAGTGAAACATGACGTTGGCGCCACGTCATTTTGTTTGAGCCACGGACATTCAATTCAATATTCCGTAGCATATTATGCACGAGAAAATTATGGAATTAAGTCGCAGTAGCAGCAGCACCCGTTTTGAATAAGCCGCTTTGGCACAACAGATTCATCTCCATAAGAACTAAGCTGAAGGTTTACAACGCAGCAGCTTTGTGTGTTGCTTTTTGTGGCTCTGAAAGCGGGAAAAGATCAAAGAAACAAAAACACGTTAAGTAGCTTTGACGCAGTCGTTTACAGCGCGTGCTTAACGACAGGAGGCTGTCATCGACGCTCAAGTGAGAAGGTTTGACGCCAGATGCATAACGACGCCTACTGGGAATTTGATGACTGGACAATGTCACCAACGTAGAGTTGAGAAGACGAACAGTTGAGTGTGCAAGAAGAAGATCGAGGTGTTGTAGAACACCTGTGGAGGAAGACAACACATCAGATCTGGGAAAGATGAGAGATTGCCACCGAAACGGGGAAAAGGCCGAGAAGGAGACGAAGGAGAAGATGTAAGCGAGATTGTAGCACAAGATCGGGGGCATTGGTTATTATGTCAAGGGACTCAGTGCCGAACCGATAGATAAGAAGAACAAACAGGTCAGAAGATAAGGCTCTCCTAGTAAGACCAAAGAGCTTATATTGAGCATAATATCAGTATAAAGCTCTTTGGTAAGACTGGCCTGCCGTCGTGTGGGCGCAGTGCCTCCAGCGATGTCAAAGCCTGCGTCACAGCGGGGGCAACGGCGCAGTTGTAGTGGACATAATTGAATGGAAGCAATCAAGCAGTAATTAAATGTCGGCGATCGATTTACTTAACAAGTTGCATGCGTGCACTGACGTCTGTTGCTTGTGAAGATGTCTTGCCAAGTGTAAGTGTGCGTGTTCGTTTTCCAAATGCTTCTATCAATCGTCTCCACGTTATTTTTTAAACGCACATTTAAATATAAACATTGCATATGCGTAATCACTCCCAAATAGTCGCGTCGACCAAATAATGGCGGTATATTTCTAGTGTTTGGGATTTCTCCCAAATTAGACATAGAGATGTTCTAACATATTCCGACAAAATTGTATTTTCAACATTAAAAAGAAACATTATGCGACCAAATCTATTATTATTGCTCTTCCCCTAAAGTCGGGCATTTTTTGCCAGTTAAGGTTTGTTATTGTTGATTATTTATCTCTAGCATGTGTATAGTGATGTACGGAGACTTCTCCGTTGGGAACATTCAAAGAGAAAATGAGAAAAGTCAATATGGCTACTACAGAATCATGGAAACCAACTTATGTTCATATCTTATTAAACTAAGATACAAATATGATTAAAATTACTTTTGATATGTTTATGGACATGACAAATTCGATGTCACGGTATTTTGTTTGAAAAAAAATAAAACAAAAAAGCTAGGTGGCGGTCATATTTAGCAAAAACAATCATACTAGTCCATGGGTCAGATGGGGGAAACCCCCCACCAGGGAATTTACGCTACAGTGTGGTTTAAGAAGCTTATAACATACACATGTGAAATTCAGTTGTTTGCCACCTGAATTGTTGCAATCGTGTATTTTGTGGTGGTTTAATACAACCGGTGTCAAAAGCAAAGTTTGAAAGAGGGATAGATACTAGTCCATTTTATCAACACATATCTGCCGATCATAGCAATAAGGTAACATTGGAAAGATATTTGAACATTCTCTCCACCAGTCTTGCAGTTAACATATACTTGAGCAAGAATGACGTCATTGTGACATCATACCTGAACTATGTTATAGAAGTTACTCAACATTTTAGTCCATAGGCCATATAGGGGAACCCCTACAACGCCACAATGTGTGGAATCCAGTTGTCTGTCACCTGCTATCCTGTATGTTTAGTGGTTTGATACAACCAGTCATTAGCAATGTTTGAAAGTATGGGCGCGAGTAAGGATGGATAGTAGTCCTTTTTATCAACACAGATCTGCTGACCATAACAAATGAGGTATCAATGGAAAGCTGTTTGAACACACTTATCGGTGTTGTTACACTTAACATGTAATTATGCGTGAAAAACATCAGGTAAAGTATAAATTCTGAGTGCTGTTCTGCAGAATATAATTATTACTAATTTGTGCTAATTACCAATTTACAGACACTGATAACTGGTTTCCACAATTTCATAAATCCATTTGAAGTTGAGGTCAAGAAAGACCTGTTTTGTGTTCCTTCTGGCGCACGAGCCCCAGATGAAGTCGCGAATGATGTCTTGAATGATGAAGCAGTTGGCAAAGCAGCATTCAAAACCTTTATCCAGAAGAGGCTTGTTGACAAAATTTTCAAATTCCATGAACCTCTTCCAAGGCAGTCCTTAAAGACGTCTGGTTCTCTTGAAGAGACCAAGAAACTAAAGTCCAAATATCAGCACAACGGAATCTCTCTGGACGGCTGTTAAATCTCTCTGAAGACAACAACCTTAGAAAAACACATACGTTCGTGCGTGTGTGCACGTGTTTGTGTGTGGGTGAGTGAGTGTGTTTCTCTATTCGTTTTATTCCTATTATGTATGTATATATATATATATATATATATATATATATATATATATATATATATATATATATATATATATATATATATATATATATGTGAGTGAGTGTGTTTCTCTATTCGTTTTATTCCTATTATGTATGTATATATATATATATATATATATATATATATATACATATATATATATATATATACATATATATATATATATATATATATATATATATAATATATATATATATATACATATATATATATATAATATATATATATATATATATATATACATATATACATATATACATATATATATACATATATACATATATATATATATATATATATATATATATATATACCGTGCGAACGAGCTGTTCTCCAACTTACGTAAAAGTATACCCTTTTCAAAGTTACCCAACTTCATAAATTATGAATCCCTGCTTTCAATTTTGGAAGCTAATTATGACGTGTTATTTTTACAATATTCGTATACACAATTTATATACCTTACCATCGCTACCACCTTTCGTATGGTTTGATATGACGTTTAACGTGCGGAAATACCTATCCCTGCCTCCATGCTACGTTTTTCAGCTCATTGGTCAAATTTCCAGACACTCCCTGTCGAACAGGCAGCAATTGCCGAGTGACAAACAACTAGATTTCTAATTGGTATTAAAGCATAAGGTCATAACAAATATTGTCTTGAAAATTCCCTAGGGGTGGGGGGTTATACCTGGCCCACGGACTATAAACCACACGCACACGCACACGCACACACACACACACACACGCACACACACACACGCACATGCACGCACACCAATGACGTCACCCCTACCTACCTGTGAATTACTCCCGCTTTATGCAAATGATCTATGGCGGAAATGATCTGACGTATGTAACGTCTCGTCTCCTTCTCTTCCAGTCTCCGCCTGTTACAGATCCTGTCCATGAGATCTCCGCCCTTGCATAGCTCCGTCACCAGGTAGTAGCTGTTCTCCGTCTCCATCACCTCGAACAGTTGCACTATGTTTTTATGACGCACCATCTGGAGTAGTTTGCCCTCACGTCGCAAATTTCTGCGCACATACGGGTCCTTGCGCGCCTTCTTCTTGTCAATCACTTTGATGGCGACCTGCGAAAGACGACGTGATATTCGATAAACAGCAGAAACCAGTGTATACAATATAATATATTTAGAGACAAGAGCAATTAATATATTTATAAAATGGATTAATGCTTTAATAAATAGAGAAAATGCGTATTTTGGTGTCGCAGGTGTGTTAAAATAAACAGTTTAGCAATACATTTGACTCTAAAAAGACTAATGTACCTTGGCTGCACGGCTTCTGTGACCGTTTACATTGCTGGAGAAATATATACTGTCTGGTAAACATGTCTCTTTTGTTTATCATATTTACTGTTTGTGCATAGTTACCTATAAAAAACAACTTTGATTTGTTGACAATAATTTCGATAGTTTCCATTTCATTCAGGAGATGTCGCAGCAAACATTGGTGCGCTGCTAGCATTTGGCATAACTGTTACATAAACAGTACACACGCACGCACGCTGGCACGCACGCACACGGGAACGCACGCACGCACACCAAACGTACACATGAATGCAAAAGGACAATAATTCAGGAATACTAAGATTAAAATAATATTAAATGCACTTATGATCGGCATTGCGTTCTCTTTTCCGTTTGAATTGCCTCCCCCTCTTTACATAAACAATACGTACGCCACATTTGATTTGTTAGTATTTACATGTCCGTTTGGTCGGCACTGAGTGACGTCATAAGAGGCTGATCCGTATCTTAGCCGGGGGATGTGGAACATCTATAGCCAATGAAGGACAGCACGTGTTCTCCGTAGGTATTTGTTTGACATTCACACGCGGGTTTTTCTAGCAAGCCAAAACGATCCGGGGCCAATTTTAGGGGGTTCGGATTCGGCCGAAATATGGCACTCAATCACAGTGGGGATCTGCTTTGTGATTTGTGTTGTTGATAATGGATGAGTTAATTATTTGCAACAAAGAAGTGTGCATGTGTTCAGATATAAACTGTGCGAATCAGATACAATTGGTATATGCAACTCTGAGATTGCTTTATGTGTCATTCTCACAAACGCCTTGCATTAAAAACCCTAAGGAACAGTGTAAAATGGGCCTACAAACTACAAATCTCATTCATTTATCAAGCAATTTTCACCCAGGAATCCATGAGGAACGCAGAGCGACAAATGGATGGAATTAAATCCTATCACATCAGGACATGTTGTACAGCAATTGACCTGCAACAACATGAGCCTGGTCAGCCTCACCAAGGAACAGAAGAAGCCTGAATACAAGATAAGGATGGAGCAACGAGAGCCGGGTGTCACATGACAGCAGTCATGTGATGGAGGGAAAGAGAAATATGAATCATGTTATGGAGGGAAACAGAGTTAGGAGTCTTGTGATGGAGGGAAATAAAGGTAGGAGTCGTGTTATGGAGGGAAACAGAGAAGGAGTCGTGTTATGGAGGGAAGCAGAGGTAGGAGTCATGTTATGAAGGGAAATATAATTAAAAGTCATGCGATTGAGGGAATCAGAGGTAAGAGTGATGTGATGGAGGGAAACATGGTTAGAAATCATGCTATGGAGAGAAACAGAGGTAGGAGTCATGTGATGGAGAGAAACAGAGCTAGGAGTCATGTGATTGAGAGAAATAGAGGTAGGACTCATGTTGTGCAGGGAAACAGAGGTACGAGTAATGTTTTGATATGAGTCGTGTGGTGCAGGGAAACAGGAGTAGGAGTCATGTGATGGAAGGAAACCGAGACAGGAGTCGTGTGATTTAGGGAAACAAAGGTAGTAAACCTAAGGTCGCCATCGCAGAAGGAAGAAGTTCGCGTGCAGCTCAAGCCTCCAGGTGGAGACATATAAAGTCGATGTTGTCGTCTAAGAAGACAATCAATTGTTTGTCACACGTCTTGCATGGAGTAGCGTACGTGACCGGGGCAACACGTAGGTGGCCGGCCTGTTGTCGCCTGCTCTTATTAACTGTAATTGCTCATTAACAGCTCAGGTGCATTTTCATGGTCGTGTGCTCGGCAAAGCGATGCGGATGTTGGTCGGCTTCTGGCTCGGTGCTGATGGCGGGTAATGTGACGTCAGAGACCAGGTGGTTATTAGAATGTTATTAGAATACTAATGACTTGGCAGCGATAACAGGCGTGACGGTGAGTATTAGCGAGGGAAGGAAAACAAATCAACGTCATTTAATATTAGTTTGTATTCCAACGTGTGTGTGTGTGTGTTTGTGTGCGTGTGTGTGTGTGCGTGTGTGTGTTGTGTGCGGGTGTGCGTGCGAGTTTGCGTGCGTGCGTGCGTGCGAGCGTGTAAGCAGACGATGTAGTGTTTTGTTTTTGTCCACCTATTTAAAGAAATAGACTGTTATACTGTGCAATCAAAATGCATTTGTGAAATATTTTCCAGACGTGGTTCAACATAAAGAATAACATCTTAATGATTTCCAGAATGTCAAATGATGATGCTTTTTCTAGATAAAATGTCATCCTGCTGTAAATGATTACGAATTTCATCTTTATTATGTAATAATGATTTACCACAAGTCTGTCAATGTCACTATGTCACTATGTCTTGCATGACACTTGATGTTCAATATTTATCATTTTAATTTGTTTTACCCTGTCTAAATGTATCTTATTAATGACCTATCAAACGCTCGTACGCACGCACGCACGCACGCACACACGCAACACACATACACACACACATACACATACACACACACACACACACACACACACACACGCACACGCACACGCACACGCACACGCACACGCACACACACATACACACACACACACACACATTTTTCATGTTACAAAAAGGTCAAGCATACAAGGTGCATTTTACAGTACATGCTCACTTGACACGCATAATTTAAAACACTCGCTGTCGATGCAGCACTGTCATATGCATTATCGATATCAGTATGAAACAATCATTTACAGGGGACATAAACAATTGTCAAACATTTACAGGGGACATAAACAACTGTAAATCATTTACAGGGGACATAAAGAACTGTCAAACATCGTCAGGGAATATAAATATGTCGGACTTAGACAGACACTGTGGAAATAAAATAGAGCTAATATAAATAGCATTAAGTTAATGTTTTATCACCATAAACTATCCAAATAAATAACACTGTAACAATACTACTCATACTGTGTGATATACTGTCAGATAAACCATATCAACGCGTTTTCTTTGTATTATTTGTTTACCTAGTTGTGTTAGTAAATTTAGCTCTGTTACCATAACGATGTCTGGCCTTTGCCAGCCCAAGGCCACGCTAACGTTAAGTCAATCGGCAGATTATGTTTAATGTAGGTATAACAATATTTCCACTAACACTTATCATGTTATTAAAACTATTCGATTAACAATTTACAGTTACTTTGTACAAGGTGTCCCTCGTTGACATATAAAGTTGTAAACCGGCAATGGACAACGCCACGGACAACGCCACGGACAACGCCACGGACAACGCCATGGCTTCTACAATAATATTCCTGATGGAAAATAAAGTTTAAAATGTGCTCGCTGTCAAAAGCCGCCTGGCTCCTTTTTGTAGCGCGGTTGAGTTTGATATGTAATTGACGTCATGTAACTGAGGTTATGACGCCACGACACAATCGATACAGCTGTAATAAGCAGATAAACTAGTTGTAAGCAATAACATAACTAGGAGGGCGATAAGACGCATCGTTCAAGTGGTCGCCAATCGGCTTAACTAACGTGTAACCTCCCGATGTAACGTGATCCACTTACGATCCCTATAGGGAACGACAATGCCGGCAATCAACCAGCGTCCCTTTCATCACAATCTTGCGTATCCTGTCTCTTGCTAAACTGCCTCTGTCTGCGGCGCTAATGAGGCCAAACACGCGTTCGACATTGTTTCAACTGACATGTTTGTGGCCATTACCTATGCTATTGCATCGCCGAATTATCGATCAGGCGTACCTTTACATCGGCATATCCCTTCACGACTGACTGCCGCAGGACAGCGTTGACGACACGGCTGTGTCGCCGGCCAAGCGTTGATCGTATTGTCAACGATTGTTGCTCAAACAGAACGAGTGGCGTTCTCGCTTAGTGCTTGTTACTGTAGGGCCAATATTGATGTTTACACTGCTAATTCTATACGGCACAATATCAACAATATTGACTTCCTGTTCTGATCAATAGCAGGTATTGATCGATACGCTTCACGGTCAGCTGCACAACGCGGACCGAGTCTGGTGCTAAATGTCAGCGTGGACTGATGGAGACCACGGTCGGTCACTTGTGACTAACATTGACCAAAAACGAAGGGTTCCTCCATTTGTCCTACACCAATTTCGTCTACGTATAAACTGCCAAAATGCAAAATATACGCCAGTTGGTCTACTCCTTGTTGCAAGGTACACCCCGGTTGGTCTATCTCTGGTTGCAAGGTACACCCCGGTTGGTCTACTCCTGGTTGCAAGGTACACCCCGATTGGTCTACCTCTGGTTGCAAGGTACACCCCGGTTGGTCTACCTCTGGTTGCAAGGTACACCCCGGTTGGTCTACCTCTGGTTGCAAGGTATACCCCAATTGGTCTACCTCTGGTTGCAAGGTACACCTCGGTTGGTCTACCTCTGTACACCTCGGTTGGTCTACCTCTGGTTGCAAGGTACACCCCGGTTGGTCTACTCCTTGTTGCAAGGTACACCCCGGTTGGTCTATCTCTGGTTGCAAGGTACACCCCGGTTGGTCTACCTCTGGTTGCAAGGTACACCCCGGTTGGTCTACTCCTGGTTGCAAGGTACACCCCGGTTGGTCTACTCCTGGTTGCAAGGTACACCCCAGTTGGTCTACCTCTGGTTGCAAGGTACACCCCAGTTGGTCTATCTCTGGTTGCAAGGTACACCCCGGTTGGTCTACCTCTGGTTGCAAGGTACACCCCGGTTGGTCTACTCCTGGTTGCAAGGTACACCCCGGTTGGTCTACTCCTTGTTGCAAGGTACACCCCGGTTGGTCTACCTCTGGTTGCACGGTACACCCCGGTTGGTCTACCTCTGGTTGCAAGGTATACCCCGGTTGGTCTACCTCTGGTTGCAAGGTACACCCCGATTGGTCTACCTCTGGCTGCAAGGTACACCCCGGTTGGTCTACCTCTGGTTAAAAGGTATACCCCAATTGGTCTACCTCTGGTTGCAAGGTACACCCCAATTGGTCTACCTCTGGTTGCAAGGTACACCCCGGTTGGTCTACTCCTTGTTGCAAGGTACACCCCGGTTGGTCTACCTCTGGTTGCAAGGTACACCCCGGTTGGTCTACCTCTGGTTGCAAGGTACACCCCGGTTGGTCTACTCCTGGTTGCAAGGTACACCCCGGTTGGTCTACTCCTGGTTGCAAGGTACACCCCTGTTGGTCTACTCCTTGTTGCAAGGTACACCCCGGTTGGTCTACTCCTGGTTGCAAGGTACACCCCGGTTGGTCTACTCCTTGTTGCAAGGTACACCCCGGTTGGTCTACCTCTGGTTGCAAGGTACACCTCAGTTGGTCTACCTCTGGTTGCAAGGTACACCCCGGTTGGACTACCTCTGGTTGCAAGGTACACCCCGGTTGGTCTACCTCTGGTTGCAAGGTACACCCCGGTTGGTCTACCTCTGGTTGCAAGGTACACCCCGGTTGGTCTACCTCTGGTTGCAAGGTATACCCCAATTGGTCTACCTCATATGATTATATAATCAAAGTGAACAGAGTGAATGGCCAGGCGGTGGCCTATGTTTATACAGTACATGCTTCATGTATACTATTAGCACTGAAAGCTATAAACCGAGCAAGTTGTAGAATATATTTTATTGGTTTATTTAAAATTAATGTATTCCATCAGCGAATTTGGGTAGACTTTTTGAATTACTTTTCGGAAGGGACCAAACAAAGCAGCCTTTTTCGTCTTATTATATACACATATATCTTATATGTGATGGATTTGTTCGCGGCCACAGACGTCCACTCAATAGTTGTAAGACTGAGTTACTCACCAACCACTAGACTACGGTGCAGACGTTTGCTGCCAGAGGAAATCATCGGATCGAGTCACTTAGTTTGGTCCAGGTATAATTGTTCAGTGGTGATCTTCTCCAGTGTGGTACCCGGCTGACCGAGGTTCTCCAGTGTGATACCCGGCTGACCGAGGTTCTCCAGTGTGGTACCCGGCTGACCGAGGTTCTCCAGTGTGGTACCCGGCTGACCGAGGTTATCCAGTGTGGTACCCGGCTGACCGAAGTTCTCAAGTGTGGTACCCGGCTGACCGAGGTTCTCCAGTGTGGTACCAGGCTGACCGAGGTTCTCCAGTGTGGTATCCGGCTGACCGAGGTTCTCCAGTGTGGTACCCGGCTGAATGAGGTTCTCCAGTGTGGTACCCGGCTGACCGAGGTTCTCCTGTGTGGTACCCGGCTGACCGAGGTTCTCCTGTGTGGTACCCGGCTGACCGAGGTTCTCCTGCCATACTTGTCTTAATCGTTCTCTGGGTCGTTTTCCATCCTCTTTCGTATTCACTGCAACCAGTGTGATATGATCACGTGGTCTCCTTCTGACATGGCCTAACCATATCAACTAGATGTCGATGATCACATTGTCTATTAAAGGAAGTTACAATAATTTCTTACATAGATATTAATTCCTGGGTTTGTCTGGTTTGGTTACATCGTTGCAGTTAGTTTAGACACATGTCGTGTTTAAATGTCCATTTTTAAGTAACACTTACTAAATAAATAAAAAAAACCTCCGCAGGCAGGTGTGTTACACGGACTATGTCCAACATGCCAGCGTGCGGGCCTAAGCTATGCTGCTCTCTGATCTCATCGACGGAGAGACGATATTTATTCTATTTGTGCCAGATACGGCGCATAGAGGGGGGGTTCTCTGGATCTAAGCCTCAGAGGCGCAGACAGATTCATTAAACATAATCGTGAACAGGGGCGCGCAAAAGTCATTATCAGAACGAGGGACAACCGAAGATTTATGGTGGAAATGCATTACATATATATTGCCATTCACTATTTCATACTTCACTCAATAATTTATATTCCAATCACAATTGATTGTTTTGTAGGAATCCGGGGGATGAGTGACCTTTGTTAGCTGAAAATGAAAAGCTTAATATATGAAGCTGTGAACACCTACATTGTTATTCGCAATGTGTACAAGATGTATAACTGTGTGTAACAGCAGTAACATGTACACGTGACACTTGCTTTGCTGTAACAACGTGCCCCGTATGATGTAACAACTTGACCCAATTACGGGGTTATTTGTTACAACCCACCGCGCCTGGGAAACTTCCCATATCTACCTAACTACAATACGGAATATAACTGATATGGTATATGTTTTTAACATGAAATGAATTTAATGCATATGTTGACAGACATAACGCATACATCATGCTTTTCACAAAAAGTGACTTAAGCTGAAAATTATAACAACTAGCCCCGGTCTCCCCTAATCGATAAGTTCCAAGAATCTCAAAGGCGCCGTTTTATTCATATTTGACCTCACGAATCTACAATTCAACTCCGTGCACATTGCGGCCTAATGACTTGTTTTATAATTCATGTGGCAATCACAGCTGATAGGGTTTGACCAGACTGGTACATTGCCGTGAAACTTGCACCGACTGTTGCTGCCTGGACCTCTGTTCCGTTTACCTCGTTGCCAAGCGAGGCCGCGTCCCCGGAGAACGAGGCGGTCGCAAAAACACTCGTCTCCCCCGACAACGGATGCCTAATCCGTATTCCACAGACGCCTCAGCAGCGCCCTCCAAAGTATTCGCGACCAGGCGTTGTTCTTCGTGTGTATGCCTATACGTATGTAGGCCTATACGTATTAACTAGACATGTTTATCCAGAGTAAATGTTACAATGTTGACGCATTGGACGCATTGTCTATTTGAGAGTGTCGTGTGTACCTTCCGCGATGTCGCCCGCGGGACAATGTCACCTCTGGACCGGCCTCTTTCGCTGACTCACTCGACCGGCTCATATTATAGTTCACGTTTTAACATTCGATTTGTCTGGATTTACTAATAACTGAAGTAGGTTGTTGGCGTCGGTTGATCTTAATGTCAGTGTGGTTTGATGTGAAATTTCATAATAAACAATACCGGGTATACCCTGCTTTCAGAGGGTTAGGTTAGTGTTTTGCTGGCACCAGCGTCACACGTTCTAATAATGGTCACACTATGGCATCTGAAACCCTTCTCCCCCAAGTTAAAAACAGCGTGAGAGAGTTTGCAAGGCCCTGAGTCGGTGGCACTGATAGAGCAACAACAGCAACAACAGCTACAACAGCTACAACAGCAACAACAGCAACAACAGCAACAACAGCTACAACAGCAACAACAGCAACAACAGCAACAACAGCTACAACAGCAACAACAGCAACAACAGCAACACCAGCTACAACATCAACAACAGCTACAACAGCAACAACAGCTACAACAGCAACAACAGCTACAACAGCAACAACAGCAACAACAGCAACAACAGCTACAACAGCAACAACAGCTACAACAGCAACAACAGCTACAACAGCTACAACAGATACAACAGCAGCAACAGCAACAACAGCTACAACAGCAACAACAGCAACAACAGCTACAACAGCTACAACAGCAACAACAGCTACAACAGCAACAACAGCTACAACAGCAACAACAGCTACAACAGCAACAACAGCTACAACAGCTACAACAGCTACAACAGCAACAACAGCAACAACAGCAACAACAGCAACAACAGCAACAACAGCTACAACAGCAACAACAGCTACAACAGCAACAACAGCAACAACAGCAACAACAGCTACAACAGCAACAACAGCTACAACAGCAACAACAGCAACAACAGCTACAACAGCAACAATAACACACGCTGCAAGTTTGCGAGAACAACTGGATCCGAAGCAAGGCGCAAACATGATGGACAGAAGGAGGAGGGATAGAAGGAGGATGGATAGAAGGAGGATGGATAGAGAGTTTGCAAGGCCCTGAGTCGGTGGCACTGATAGAGCAACAACAGCAACAACAGCTACAACAGCTACAACAGCAACAACACCAACAACAGCTACAACAGCAACAACAGCAACAACAGCTACAACATCAACAACAGCTACAACAGCAACAACAGCTACAACAGCAACAACAGCTACAACAGCAACAACAGCTACAACAGCTACGACAGCAACAACAGCAACAACAGCAACAACAGCTACAACAGCAACAACAGCTACAACAGCAACAACAGCTACAACAGCAACAACAGCTACAACAGCAACAACAGCTACAACAGCAACAACAGCAACAACAGCTACAACAGCAACAATAACACACGCTGCAAGTTTGCGAGAACAACTGGATCCGAAGCAAGGCGCAAACAGGATGGACAGAAGGAGGATGGATAGAAGGAGGATGGATAGAAGGAGGATGGATAGAAGAAGGATGGATAGAAGGAGGATGGATAGAAGGTGAATGAATGATGTAAGAGATGCAGTTCAACTGAACGGGGTGAACAGTAAGATAATGATGTAGGCGGAACACTGGGTACGGATGGACTCCCGATTGAGTCAGGCCGACTTCCAAAGAAGGCAGAAGCTGTGAAAGGGCGAGGCCGTTGGAAAGACCATAATTAAGACGGGAAGACTGCTATAAGAGAGAGAGAGGGGGAGAGAGGGGGGAGCGAGAGGGGGGAGCGAGAGGGGGGACGGGGGGAGCGAGGAAGAACAACATACATTTTTAGTAACAGAACAAAACAATACCTTTTCTCCGGTTAACGTGTGTAGACCTTCCTTGACTTTGGCGAAAGATCCTTCCCCAAGCGTTCTCCCGAGAAGGTAGTTTCCTACGCGTTTCGAGTGCGGGAAACTTCGCAGAAGTTCGGTGGAAACTTCGGCAACTTTGGCCGGGATGTTCTGGGCGTTACTGTTGCCCGATGTCGTCGCTATTCCTGAGCTCAACGTCATCGTGACCGGCAACTTCCTGTCCAATTTCATCGCCACGTCCACGTGGTCTTTTGCAAGAGATGAACACAGTCAGTCTAGAAATTGCGTCAGTTTTCTTCCATTTTGTGGGCAATACTCTGCGCATAGAATATGTCTTAGACCCGTATGCCTATGTGTTCTAACAGTCGGTTCCCTGATAAAGATAATCACAACATGTCAATACACGATGCATCCGTTGATAAAGTTATACGATGCATCACAGTTGCATAACATCCGATAGTGATATGGCATTCTACGGACGTTACCTTATACGAGACGGATGGTAACGCAGACCATCCTACGCTGTGAGTAGGTTTATCCTTGACCACTGCTTCAACCTGACGTATACATGGCGAGGTATCGCCGTGTAGGGATCCATATTGTGTGGTCGCAGTACGTGACACAGTAAGGCGTTGTCCAGCAGGGATTCCTCACACGTGTATCGTCATCAGTCAACTTCCTCTTGACTGCCCGGTCGTTCCGCGGCCGTCGCTGTGGCGATGACCGGCAGACGGGACCTGTTTCATCTCACCTGGATTATGCGACCGCGCACACACTCGAGTGGTGTCACTGTAAATAGTATGTGTCGTGACCGCTGTCACATTGACGCGATCCCGGTTCGTTTACAGTGCACAGTCCATGAGGTATCGTGTTGACTCCGGTACGGCGGGTAACGAGTCGGCAGCGAGCCGCGAGCCGCAGCTTAACGGCCGGCAGAGTCAACAGGCACGCGCAGGTGGATTCTCCGTCTCCATCGTACGACACCAGGTGCAGGCGTCGGGGCCGTCTCGGTGTCCGTCTACGACGTCCACGGGTAGTGTACAGTGAGAGAGACGGACGGGAACGAACCTCCGCAACGAGTGGTTCGGCAGTTTGTGTTTCCGTCGCCACCGCCGTCACCACCACCGCCGCCGCCGCCGCCGCCGCCGCCGCCGTTGCTACCTCGGAGACGCAAACCACGTCGGCGCAGCCTGAGCGGATAATCAATACGGATGCTCGTCTCTTCTTGGCCGCTATCGACGCCGGCAGTCGGCGGCAGGTGGGAACACCGGCCTGGAGGTCGTGCCCGCGCCTCCTAATGATGAAGGTCAAACGGGGTCAAGTGACACCTGTTACGGCGCTGACGACAAAGACGGATGGCCAGAGAGAAGAAATCATCGATGACGTGTCAGCCCAAACGGTTCTCTTCGTCAAACAAATTCAACATCATCAACGATATAAGACTAATCTAGGCCAATGAATCATCTGCCGTATACAGATAACACCACATTGAACTATAGGTAACCACAACAAATTGCAAATTAAATTAATACAAAGAATGATATTTTGATAGTGCCAAAGCAATCAAGATATCAAGCAATCAAGATATCAAGAAGAATCGGTGTAACGATGTCTCTAATATGCGTACACGCCAACACGTCATGTTGTATTTAATGGAAAGCTTTGAGCAAAAAATTCGTAAAAGCTGGTGCAATTTATTACCGACTGGTTCAAGTGTCGATGATCGGCTTATCGTTAGATATCACAATAATTATTTTAGAAAGAAAGGTTTCTAAAACAGTTTTTTTCACAAACGTAATGCGTATCCAAATGATTTTTGGTAGTGCGAAATCAATTTATAACAATGCGGACGACATCCGGCAATATGTGTCCACTTAGTGCATCTCCAAAATTAACACGGTGCACACTGGTCCTGTTTTAATGGAAAATGCTAACTTAGCAGAGGAACGACGAAAAGTACATTTTTACGTCGGACTGTATATATGCGTATAATATGCATATATATATATATATATATATATATATATATATATATATATATATATATATATATATATATATATATATATGGGTGTATGCAGTGATCGATCAGTTTGGAAAATACGCTTTGTGAAAAGATGCCACTGCACAACATTGCTACGGAGTGTTCGGAAGCCTCACTGTATGGCAAAATGCAACACATTACATGTGTAGACGTCACAGAGCCGTTCGACTGCTTCCTGTGGTGAATATTTTTAGAATAGTTCATTTTCATCCGATAAAGTTAAAATGTTGTTGGATGTTTACAGACACCGATGTGTCCCATTATTGTGTCTGTAACTTTTGTTTGATACTATTATATATATATATATATATATATATATATATATATATATATATATATATATATATATATATATATATATATATATATATATATATATATATATATATATATATATATAAACAGTGTTGTGTTATAATCATGTTTGAAAACGTGTATTTTAAACACGGGTATGACGAATTACTTGTAGTTAAAGTAATACTTTAGCATTACGTTCGGGGTTCGAATCCACCTGTTTCGAAACTTGGGCAGTTTCGTTCAAATCACATTGCCTTTGTCTTTCGGATGACACACTACAAGCCATAGGTCCTTTACACGTGATTCTGGGGAAATACAAGATACCACACAAAGGGTAAACGTGTGTAACCTGTCAGGGAAACTACTGCCTCAAAATGGGCTGTTTGGAGGACACAAATTGAGAAATAACCGACTGGCCGTCAAACTGAGAGCCATTTGCACCACCCCTTCGCAGCTCGGCGGCAGCCGTAAGTCAATGACTGCTCTACCTGCGTGTGTAGGTCTCGACGGCAGCCGTAAGCCAACGACTGCTCTACCTGCGTGTGTAGGTCTCGACGGCAGCCGTAGGCCAACGACTGCTTTACCTGCGTGTGTAGGTCTCGACGGCAGCCGTAAGTCAACGACTGCTCTACCTGCGTGTGTAGGTCTCGGCGGCAGTCGTAAGCCAACGACTGCTCTACCTGCGTGTGTAGGTCTCGGCGGCAGTCGTAAGCCAACGACTGCTCTACCTGCGTGTGTAGGTCTCGACGGCAGCCGTAAGCCAACGACTGGTCTACCTGCGTGTGTAGGTCTCGACGGCAGCCGTAGGCCAACGACTGCTCTACCTGCGTGTGTAGGTCTCGACGGCAGCCGTAGGCCAACGACTGCTCTACCTGCGTGTGTAGGTCTCGACGGCAGCCGTAAGTCAACGACTGCTCTACCTGCGTGTGTAGGTCTCGGCGGCAGCCGTAAGCCAACGACTGCTCTACCTGCGTGTGTAGGTCTCGACGGCAGCCGTAGGCCAACGACTGCTCTACTTGCGTGTGTAGGTCTCGACGGCAGCCGTAGGCCAACGACTGCTCTACCTGCGTGTGTAGGTCTCGACGGCAGCCGTAAGTCAACGACTGCTCTACCTGCGTGTGTAGGCCTCGACGGCAGCCGTAAGCCAACGATTGCTCTACCTGCGTGTGTAGGTCTCGACGGCAGCCGTAAGCCAACGACTGCTCTACCTGCGTGTGTAGGTCTTCAGTGAACCGCGGAATCGACTTTGTTAGTAGATGTGCTTCAACACGTTATGTTGCTTTTATAAGAGCTTGTTGTTCGGTTTACGGTTTTAATAGGATAATGCTTGCTGTGTGTTGGCGGAGTTGGATGGAAACGCTTTTGACTGAAAGCGTACCAAGCCTGGCTCTACAAATATTGACTCGACTCCTTATAATGAATTATTTTAAGTACCTATCAGTTATCGCTAAAACAAGTATATTTAGGACTATGTATTACAATCTTGCAGGAATTCGCTAAAAATCATTTAAGCCCGTAGCACACTAGTCGATTTTTCGTCGGGAGACAAATAATCTTCAGTTGTCGGCTAGTGTGCTGCGAATTCGGACAAGATCGGGGTTTATTAGATAATTTCTGACAGTGCTAGATCTCAGGACGTCCTGACGGGCCTTGTCGGCTAGTGTGCTGCAGACTCCGACAAATTGTCAGGCTCGCGCGATTAACGACCAATAGGAAGCGTTGATTGCAGTCACGCGCACAAACGTCATTGTAAACATGGCGGCCCCCAGTGCCACGGCCACGACGACAAATGGTATCCTGCCTCAGTTAGAATTCCTCGTGTGTTACACACGAATGCAGGGCACAGTAATTTAGATATATGTAATTTTTAAAAAATCATATCATCTGACACAACTGCTTTTGAGCAGGCACATTGACAATTTTGCTGGTAGAATATGTTGACAGTGGATGTTTAGATGATTTCAACAGGTGGAAGGATTTTGTTTATTCGCTTTTCTGCGTCTCCTTATCCTCCGTAGCATAATCAAGACGAACAAAGCTAGCTTCTGTCTTTCCTTCCCATCACTGCCACGTGTGGTGTGAGTGCCGCCACGTATGGTGTGAGCGCCGCCACGTGTTGTGTGAGCACCACCACGTGTTGTGTGAGCGCCACCACGTGTTGTGTGAGCGCCGCCACGTGTTGTGTGAGCGCCACCACGTGTTGTGTGAGCGCCGCCACGTGTTGTGTGAGCGCCACCACGTGTTGTGTGAGCGCCACCACGTGTTGTGTGAGCGCCGCCACGTGTCGTGTGAGCGTCACCACTTGTCGTGTGAGCACCACCACGTGTTGTGTGAGCGCCGCCACGTGTTGTGTGAGCGCCACCACGTATTGTTTGAGCGCCGCCACGTGTTGTGTGAGCGCCACCACGTGTTGTGTGAGCGCCGCCACGTGTTGTGTGAGCGCCGCCACGTGTTGTGTGAGCGCCGCCACGTGTCGTGTGAGCGTCACCACTTGTCGTGTGAGCACCACCACGTGTTGTGTGAGCGCCGCCACGTGTTGTGTGAGCGCCACCACGTGTTGTGTGAGCGCCGCCACGTGTTGTGTGAGCGCCACCACGTGTTGTGTGAGTGCCGCCACGTGTTGTGTGAGCGCCGCCACGTGTTGTGTGAGTGCCGCCACGTGTTGTGTGAGCGCCGCCACGTGTTGTGTGAGTGCCGCCACGTGTTGTGTGAGTGCCACCACGTGTTGTGTGAGCGCCACCACGTGTTGTGTGAGCGCCGCCACGTGTTGTGTGAGCGCCGCCACGTGTTGTGTGAGTGCCGCCATGTTTACTTAATTCCAAATTCGCCACTAAAAAAAAATCAGCGACAAAATATCGGCTAGTGTGCTGCGGGGTGATGGCTCGACAAATTTAACCCCGATAAAAATTCTGCTGTCCCCCGATGAAAAATCGACTGGTGTGTTGCGAACTTTAGCCTAGTAGCTTCGCGCTCGATTAACCACGAAAAGATGGTCTTTTATGTGCGGTCACCGAACATAACGAGTTAAAGCTAATGTCGATACATGTTACATGACGAATTAATGTTAAAACGATCGAAATACAGTGTGTGAATATGTACTAAATGTAAATATTTGATTCCCAAGCGAAGAAACAATGTAGGTCTATAACACACATCGTCTGACGTGACTTGGTGGACGTGTGTGCGTGCGTTTGTGTGCGTTTGTGTGTGTGTGTGTGTTTGTGTGTGTGTGTTTGTGTGTGCGTGCGTGCGTGCGCGAGTATGACGAGTGGTCGTGGCAGGAAGATAGCTAGCCAGCTGAATTAACGACTCATCAATCAATGTCTACCGTTGCCGATTGCACGCGGTTGCTTAATGAATGTGAAACCGCAGAGAGCAGAGAACGGCCTGATTACCAACTGGGTTGTTTTCGAACAATCGCGCATGCACGCACGCATACACGCACGCACGCACGCACGCAAGCACACACATTTTAGAGCTGGTCAAAGCTAAAAAACGGCTGGTTATAATTATCGCTTCTTATAAAAAATAAAGGATAACACTTCCAGACAAAGGTTTCTCCTTGTAGCACTTGCTCACAAACGTTTGTCCATGTAACACTTGTGTCTAGCAGACAAACGTTAGCAAGATTGCAAACAAACAAGCTTCAACCGTATTAACAATATAATGTGAAATGTTTGCAATGAAAACAAACACCCTGCCACAAATACGAGGACAATCTGACCATAGGGTTGAGCCTACAGTTGAATTTCCCATCGGTGGCCATGTTAACGTTTTGCATGATTATAAGAAAACGTGACCACCAAAAATTATAAAACTTTTTACCTGTCGCTGTCATCGTCCCATTGACGTGCCGGTCGAGTTTTGTCAAAATTGTACATTTCTACCTCTTGAAAAATGCCTGTATGCGCGACACCCGTCAATGTTTACCAGTATTGGCACGAATTGCGGCGCACGCGAGTCTAGTGGCCAAACGATCCCAAATCTACTTCCGCCTGTTAAAATCATCTAAACATCCAATATTTCATTCTCAACAGCTTCCACCAGCAAACCTGGCAATATCCCTGCTCAAAGGCACATGTATCAAATCATATGAATGTGTTTAAAAACTTCTTACATCCAAACTTACTATGCACTACATTTGTCTGCATCACACCAGGAAGTCTAACTGAGGCATGACCTCCATAACTCTACAGACTACTGAGGTAAAACCACAGTGCAAAACTGCATTGGTGGCTATGTTAACGTTTTGTCTGATTATAAGAAAACTTGACCATACAAATTTAAAACAATTTCACAGCAACTGCCATCATCTCATTGACATGCTGACCAAGTTTTGTCTAAATCACATACCTTCAGCTCTTTTAAAACGCCCCCCACGTGCGATGCCCGTCAACGTTTACAAAACTATCCATGTATTCATGCGCCCACGTGGCCCATGGCAGAAAAATTCCCATAAATCCCTCCGCCTGTTAAGCTCTCAAAAGTGCTCTATTTCACAGATAATAGCTTCTACAAACAAACCTGTTAATTTGCCTGCTCAGTTGCGCTTATGTCACATCATATAAATTGTTTAATTTCACATATCACAATTTAATACGCCCAACATTCGTAGAAACAATCAACAGGAAGATCAACTGTGGTCTGACCTCTAATACAATATGGTGTAAAAGCGACGAAACACACGCATACTTTACCAGCTGCTCTGCATTGCGCAAACCCCGTTACTACATCGAAACCTCGTAGGCCTTCCATCCATCGCTGTGGGCATTTTCGTAGGTTTTGTTTGCATAATACGTAATTTAATAGTTGCTCAATTATATCCCTTTACACTGCGTTTGCGTGTTTGCATCGGTAGCGCAGGTGTGAGATTGAAACTAAGTGGATGGACACTTAAATTGCGCGATGCTCAAGATATCCGTCTATGGTGATGGCCACTAGCCTCTGGGGCCAGCGGCCATCGAGACTGAGACAATTACGCTGCACCTGCGTCCAATTCGACCAGTGCTTACCAGACGGGAACAACGCAAAACGTAAAGCGAGGCGGTGATTAAACATTCCTAAATACCTTCCGGTTTTTGAGCAGCTCAAAACGCCAACTGCGGCTAAATACCCGTCTTGCCTTACTACGCCGCTAATGTGAAATTAATTAAAATAAAACTTTTCTTTGAAGATAACTGTCATCAGTATATGTAAATGCTGCAGTTGGCGACTTTATCTTTCGCATCGCCCTCAACAATCCTCCTTCGATCTCATCTTCCTTTTTTTTCTCGCTTTCTCGTCCTAGTCCAACCGCTTGCACTCAGCACGTGTCGGTCGATCGGTGCAACAACATCCCCTAGCGGCCGCGCGTGTAGTCTGACATTTGAGAAAAACAAAGACCGGTTCAACTCGGTCAGTCACATTAAAAATGCATCGCTACTTCTTGGAATTCGGCGCTACGACCGCGCTCACTTCTCCAGCAAATTAACGACAGACTGTCACTTAGACGGACGACGAGAATGTTTTTGTCGATGTCGCGGTTACGGCGGTGACTGCGGGCAAGAAACGTACTGCACACTTCACAATTAAGTGACGGCGAACAATAACAAAAACCACGAAAGAACTGCGAAGGGTGAACAGAAAAGGCGTTAGCTTCAACTCACCTTTGATGGTCATATATAAACGCACGCATGCACGCACGCACGCACGTACACACGCGCGCGCGTGCGCGCGCGGTAACATCAAATATGCATATTTTGAGGGATAGTCACCGATCTAGTTGATGTTGACAAAAACTATAAAGCCCGCCACACACGTACCGACTTGTAGTTGCCAACCGTTTGTCTAGTTTAACTACCCATCGGCCGACCGTCGGTCCACCGATTTTTCAGATGTCCATAATATGTTTTGCCAACTGTTGTTGGAGAAAACACATATACCGACTACATTTGAGTTGCCAACTGAAAAAGTAGTCGCCAACATGTTGGCAACTTAAGATTGTCCAGCAGATAGATGCAGATAAATGGCGGAATTGTGCACTTTTTGATGAAAGCAAGACACTTCGCACATGTATTCTATATACCAAGGAAACCATTTTGAAGATTGGAGGCACTCCATATTTTGCTGCATTCTGAAATGGCAGCCATTTTTTTTTAAATGGCCGGCAAATTCAATTTCACCATATCCTAATATCCTAATAATTGCGACACGTAGAGCCATAATTTTGATGTCCATGAATAGGTTTTATTGGTCAAAGATAATTTGCATGTATTTTTTATAGATTTGTAGGCATTTGACCTTCGCCGACATTCATATAACCGGCATTTTTAAAGATGGTGATCGTTAAAGCCTATTATTCCATATCTTAAGAACTCATAACCTAGAGCCACAAAGTTGATGTCAAAATATAGGTTTTTTATGCGACGATTTCAAATATATTAATTTTGACCTTCATTGACATTCAGATATCCGCCATTTTGAAAGATGGCGCCCGACAAAGCATGTTATCCGCATATCTTAAGAACTACCTCACCTAGAGTCATGCAACTGATATGAAAATATAGGTTTTTGGATGCGACGATTTAAAATATGTTACTTTTTATCTTCTCCGACATTCATATTCGCCATTTTCTCCATACCATATATGGCCACAATAAATATTCTCCAGTATGAAACCACGAACAAAGTCATTCTTGTTCATGGTTTGTGTGCGCATGCTATATGGTGAAATCATATGTGAAAATATCCCCAATAGGTAATCACTGCCCCTGGAGGTAAAACCACCCGTCTATATAGAGCAAACCATTAATCACGAGTTGGCGTTGCGTTATGGAAGATGTTGCCTGTCAGTGGCAGCCACCTAGCGAACACCCGACGAACTCACTCCAAGACGCTGCCGAATCAAGGTACATAATTTCACTTGAATGTTTTGTCTACCGTGCAATGTAATACTAAGGTGGGTGGTGGTTGGACCTGGAATGGCCCGGGTTGTAAACGAGTTTCTCCGTGGGTTGGAAAAGACAGATGTTGCAACTCAACCCAGTCACCACGAGGACAAGCCAGGTAAAACAATAATGTGTCGTCTTATATAGCACCGTTTGCTGCCTGGTGAAAGTGCTCATTACTCCATTATCTTATCACAGCAAGTTGTCTTCGCTTGTATTACAAAGAGTGTATGTGGGTGAATGGGCACGGAAAGTTAAACCACTGCTTGTGAACATCCTGTGTGTGCACATGCTGTCCAATTAAGACATACACCTGCTCTAGCTTCATCTGTCCGTTCTTGTGTCTTAGCGACTGTTTATAACAGTGGTTCTTACCAGAATGTTGTCTATGTTTCTTTAGGCGCAGGCGGCTTTCATCAAAGATGTGAAGTCTCTGATCACGATAATGAAGGAGATGGGCAACCCTTTCTGGGATACCAGTGGAGATCTCCTAGTTCTTGACACACGTGTGGTCGCAGAGGTAACAGTTGTTGACACTTGGAGAAAACCAACGCAAGGAGTTCTCCAAGAAACGTCTGGTGGATCGCACAAACACAGTCAACGAAACAATCCCAAAAAACAACCTGTGTCTCTTCAGACGACATCTTGAGAAACGAAAATCACCTGCACAACAACAGTTCTTGTTCTTAAAACATGACCGCAACTTGTTTTCGACATTGTACATCGCCTGCCAAGTACGCGACGATGATCTCGATGATTTGTTTCCAACATGAGAATTATTCATTTCCCCCGCCAGTGTCAGACTACGGCAACACGAGGCTCGGTACAAACACTGACCTGCTTCAGTGCCTAGAAGACCTGTTGCTGCACAATGTCAGTGCCTGCTCGCAGAGGGAAGCTCACATGATCATCATTGTCGGCGCAGCTCTTGTTAATATCCCTAAGCATGCTATGTCTGAGACGTTCGATGACTATACATCCATGTTCATGGAACACCAGGAGACAGTTTGTCGGTTCTGTTTGTCATGTTGACATCATTTTCGATGTCTACAGACTTGACAGCCTCAAAGTCAAGACCACCACACGGAGAAAACGAAGGAAGGGGACAAGGAAACAAATTGAAGGTTGAAAGAAGTTACCTGCAAACTGGCCAGAGTTCTTGCGAGAGAATGACAACAAGACAGGACTATTTCACTTGCTAAGTGAACGAGTGATTGCCGAAACATTTCCTGGCCAGGTGGTGATCACACATGGAGACGAAGTGCTGTGCTCAGAGGCAACTAACGTAGAGTGGTTATCACCGTGTACACACGAAGAGGCGGATACCAGGACGCTGTTGCATACTGCGGATGGTGTCAAGCAGGGAAGACAGAAGATTGTCATAAGAACTGTTGACACTGACGTTGTCGTACTAGCTGTCAGGTTTGCTCGCAGACTTGGCTGTGAAAGTCTTGTTGTAGCGATCGGTACAGGGAAATCATTCCGATATGTCAATGCAACTGCTATTGCACACGTGCTTGGTGTTGACAGGTGCAAAGCACTGCCTGTCTTCCATGCACTGACCGGGTGTGATACCACATCGTGTTTCGCTGGAAGAGGCAAACGCACAACTTGAGCATCATGGAATCTTTCAGTAGTGTAACGCCTGTGTTGTGTGCTCTTGCAGACACTCCCTCGGCGGCTATCCTGAGAGAAGTTCTACGAACCATCGAGGGGTACGCTGTTGTCCTATACGACTGGGGCAGTTCTGAGGACGATGTGAACCGCGTCAGACAGGTCCTCTTCAGGCAGAAAGGAAGGGAGATCGAGAAGATTCAACCAATGCAGGATGCCCTCATGCAACATCTGCTCCCAGTATGCTACCAGGCTAGGGCCAGGCACCGCTGAAAGCACCACACCTGCCCAGTCCAGCAGATTTCGACTGGACTCGAAAGGGGGATGTGCCTGAACGAGAGGTGCAGTGGATGACACTTCCATTTGCAAGTACAGCTGGCCGTGGATCATCAAGATTTAACAAGATTTAACAAGATTTGCCATCCAAGCCAAAGGCCCAGATGGCAAGTGGACAAGGAAGCCATTGGCTTATCGAGAGTCCAACAATGTTCACCTACTTATAACCCGCCCTCCTGATATATGTGTCAACCTTGTTTTTAAACATATTCACGCTGCTAGCAGTTACACAATCTGTAGACAGTTTGTTCCATTCATTTATTGTCCTCTGTGAGAACGAGTGCTTCCTGATGTCCAATCTACATTGATCCTTTACTAATTTTACCTCATGTCCTCTAGTTTTGCTATCCTTCTTGAGTGAGAAAAACATATTTCTATCAATATTTTCATACCCATTCAATATCTTAAAAACTTCAATCTGATCTCCTCTTAACCTCCTTGTCTCTAGAGTTGTTAAACCACATTCTTTCAGGCGTTCTTCATAACTAAGGTCTCTAAGTTCTGGAATCATTTTAGTTGCTCTCCTTTGTATGCGTTCAAGCGTATCTATATCCTTCTTACGATATGGTCTCCATGCTTGTATACAGTATTCTAAATGAGGTCTAACTATTGCTTTATAAAGAGGTGTAATTAACTTTTTTCCCTTGTATGTTATGTTTCTTCTAATCAATCCAAGAATTTGATTACCCTTTGAAGCTGCAATACCACACTGCTCTGAAACGTTCATATCAGCGCTTATTGTAACTCCTAAGTCCTTTTCTTTTACAGTAGTACCCAGAACAATATCTCCCATTTTATAGTTTACATTCAAGTTCCCATGTCCTGTATGTAGGCATTTACATTTCCCAAAATTGAACAGCATCTGCCATTTCTCAGACCATTTCACTAATCTGTCTAGATCGTTTTGTAAATGTTGTTTATCACCATCAGTATTAACCTTTCTAAACAGTTTTGTGTCGTCCGCAAATTTCAGTACGTTACTTGTTATACTGTCGTCCAAGTCATTGATATAAATTAAGAATAATATAGGTCCTAATACTGATCCTTGAGGTACCCCACTCAAAACCGATTTCCAATTTGAAACTTCGCCATCTACTACAACTCGTTGTCTTCTGTCAGTCAGCCATTGTTCTATCCAGTCAGTTATGCTATCCCCGATACCATGGGCTTTTAATTTAAGTAGCAATCTTTGATGTGGCACTTTGTCAAAAGCTTTCTGAAAATCTAAGTAGATAATATCTACTGGCGATCCCACGTCTATCCACTTAGTGATTTCTTCCAAAAAACATAACATATTTGTTAAGCATGACCTCGCTTTAAGGAATCCATGTTGAGATGAATTTAATAATTTATGCTTAACGAGGAAGTCCACCATATGGTCTTTAATTAACCTTTCTAATAATTTACAAATCACTGACGTTAAACTCACTGGTCTGTAATTCTCTGACTTATTTCTCGAACCCTTTTTAAATAATGGTATGATGTTTGCTTCTTTCCATTCAAATGGAACAACTCCCTCTTTTAATGACAAGCTGAATACTCTTGCAAGTGGTATACTGATTTGATCTACTGTTTCCATTAGTAATTTTGGAGGAATCCCATCCACTCCCGGTGATTTGTTATCCTTCATTGCCTTTATTTTCTTAGCTACCAATTCTGGAGTTACAACTAACGGTCCTAAACAGTCAGATTTAGCCCCCTGAAATTTAGCATCAGCAACTGGTAATGAACTAATATCTTCTTTTGTAAACACTGAACTGAAGTAACCATTTAGGTCTTCCGCCATTAAAAACCCCTGTGATATTATATTTCCAGCACTGTCTTCTAGAGGTACAACCTTGTCTTGTGCGTTTTGTTTACTCCTGACATATGCATAAAAACTCTTGCTGTCAGTTTTTATGTTACATGCCAATTTTTGCTCATAGCTTCTTTTAGATTGTCTGATTTCAGTTGTAGCTGCATTAAGTGCGTCTTTGTATTTTGCATAGTCTTCTTCCTTTCTGGTACGCCTATAAACCCTCCACATAGTTTGTTTTAGCATTATTTTTCTAATTGCCTCTTTTGACAAGTGTTTCTTTCTACACCGTTTTCCTTGTTTTCGGAAGGGAACAAAGTCTTATTCATCAGCATGTTATTCCAATCTAGCTGTGCTAAGTATTTTCTCATATCTTTGTAGTTACCTTTGTGGAAGTTTCTCTTGTACGTTTTCTTATTTTTACTTTCTGATTTTACATTGATGTCAAAATGTATTTGATTATGGTCACCATTACCCAATGGTTCAAATATTTTTACATTGTCCACTAATTCTTTTTGTGATGACAAAACTATATCTAATACATTTTCTCCCCTGGTTGGTTCTAGTACGTGCTGAGTAAGAAAGCTTTCCTGGATTAAACATAGAAATTATTGATCCTCAATCCCTGTGCTCTCTAGAGAATTCCATTGTATGTGTCCATGGTTAAAATCTCCCATTATGATACATTCCCCTTTACTAACTTCCTTTATAGCGTTTTTTATTTTTGTGTTGTCCTCTTCATTTATGTTTGGACTGCGGTAAACTAATCCAATAGTTAATTTTGAATTTCCTGAAACAATTTTGCACCAAACAGCTTCATCGCAATCTGCTTCCCTTTCTAGTTTTATTTCATAAGCCTGAATAGATTCTTTAACATATAAAATAACTCCCCCGCCCCTTCTTCCTATTCGATCTTTCCTAAACATTACGTATCATGTCAGTCCTAATTCAGCATCTGTTATATCTATGTTGGCCCATGATTCAGTTATACCAATTATGTGTGGGTCAATATCTTCTACCATAATGTTTAATTCGTTTTTCTTATTTACTATGCTCCTTGCATTTAAACATACGCATCTATAACCTTTTTCAGAGATGTTTTTCGGATGATTTGATATTGGTTTATCTGTGCTAGTGGCCTCTTGTTCTGCTTGAGACACCTCTAGGTAACCCCCCTGCACTTCTAGTTTAAAGAATGTTTACTTCCAAAAATATTTGTCATTGTACCCAAGTCGCTATCTACTGCTGCTGAAATTTGTCCGCGAATACTGCCGCCCCCTTTCCACTTAAATGAAGCCCATCCTTCATGTACATATCAGCCCTCCCAACAAAACTTCCCCATAAATCCACAATTCCAACTTCCTCTTCCCTACACAGCCTCTGGACTAACATGTTAATTGCCATCCCCCGACAATTTCGATATGTGTGACCCCTCCTGCCCATTACAGGTAAAATCCCTGACAGTATTACCTGCTCAACCCGCGTCTGTTTTAGTGTTCTGACCAACTGCCTATATTTCCTAACTATGGCAGTTGTACCCTCCCTCTCTACGTTATTTGTCCCTACATGTACTAAAACAGATCCACCCTTACCCGAGCCTACGATGTTTTTTACCCTCTCAGTTATCGCCTCTATTTTGGCTCCAGGCAAGCAGACCACCACATGATCTCCCTTGTTTAAGACTCTGTCGGTCTTCCTAACTATCGAATCCCCCACAAACACCCTCGCTCTCTTCCTCTCCCCCTCTATCACTGCTGCAGAATAACTCTTCCTTTCGATCCCCTCCATCACATTCTGTCCTGACCCCTTCCCTTCCGTCTCCCCCACTCCCTTCTCCTTCCCTCCTGTCTCCCCTACTCCCCTCTCCTTCACTCCGGTTGTTTTCCCTCCCGTCTCCCCCACTCCCTTCTCCTTCCCTCCTGTCTCCGCTACTCCCCTCTCCTTCACTCCGGTTGTCTTCCCTCCCGTCTCCCCCACTCCCTTCTCCTTCCCTCCTGTCTCCGCTACTCCCCTCTCCTTCACCCCGGTTGTCTTCCCTCCCGTCTCCCCCACTCCCTTCTCCTTCCCTCCTGTCTCCCCTACTCCCCTCTCCTTCACCCCGGTTGTCTTCCCTCCAGTTCCTTTCCTTCCCGTCTCCTTACGTCCTGTCTCCCTATGACCTGTCACCTTCCCTCCTCTCAGCTTCCTCCCAGGCTGAGGTGAGCTCTCCCTAGCATCTCTTGTGTCTTTCCCCACTTTATCGTCTACTGTTCCCTCACCGGAACTACTGGCACAACTCCCCTGTTCCCTTCCCACCATTGCCACAACGAGCAGCCTCAGCTCTTCCAACTCCACCTCTAGTTCCTTCATCCTTGCGCATCCCCTACACTCAAAAGTAAAACTATCTGCCTGGACCTCAGCCCAGGACTTCTCGCACCCAGACTTGACGAAATCTACCCAGTTACTACAACTGCCACAAATTAAGTGCCTTGTGGCCTTTAACTGCCGTTTGCACGGCGCCATCATACAATTTAGTTTTAATTAGTTTGCTACGTTAGCCTTGAATAAGGCTGTTTTTGTGATCAAAAGAACACTTTAGGCTAAAAATCCTGCCACCTAGCGAATACGGAGAACACTGTGTAACAAAACAACGAAGTCAGTGTGTACTAATTTACGCTAAAATCCTGCTGTTAATTACTTTTTACCGAAAACGTTGACTACCACTATGTCAGATATTACCTTATGTATGTAATTTAAATAAATAAATCACTTTATCTTATATACATATATTAGCTAATGTAAACGATAGGTCGATGCACGGGTTGAATGACCTGTAAACAAACTCCCTTTTATCACTCGTTGAGTTTGAATCCGGGAAAAAAAATACCTCTGTTAACAACAACGGTTTCTTAATATATGTCTACAAGAAGTTGGTGAACAATATATGTATAATACTAATACTTATTCTAACCAATATTCACTGTTACTGACTATTCACTGTGTTGTCTAAATTTTCGAATTGTAAACACCCCTATTAACGCTCGCTGTATTCCCTGACAGAATCCGAAACTAACTTACTCTAAAATACTCCCTCTGACTAATAATTAACAAAACCTGTTTCCTAATATATGTCTACAATACGTTTGTGTATAATATATATGCAATAGTAATACTTATTCTATTTGATATTCCACGTATTTCTGTAAATGATCTACACCAAATTCAAGTCGCTGAACCAAGTCCAAGTAGCCGGAAATCCAAATGTGTGGCTCCATGAAAGGCTGCAGAGGACAGTGTCGGTGTTTAAAAGCCAACCTGTGCTGCACAATGCTGTGCAAATGCGGTGGATGTCAGCGGGATGTGTGAACTGTTTGGGAATTCTTGGTATGGATTTAGGGCGTAGGCATCACTATAACGTAATTAAGCTAAAGTTTGAAGTGACTTTGCCCATTTTAAAGAATATCTAAGTAACACCTTTAACATTGTCGCACCTGATAACCTATATTTTGACATCAACTTCAAGGCTCTGGGATATGTAGATCTTAAGATATGGGGATAACAGGCTTTGTTGAGCACCATCTTTCAAAATGGCGTATATCTGAAAGTCAACGAAGGTCAAAAGTAATATATTTGAAATCATCGCATCTAAAAAAACCTATATTGTGACATCAACTATGTTGCTCTAGGTTATGTCGTTCTTAAGATATGTGAATAATAGGCTTTGACGGGCGCTAATCTTTAAAAGTAGTGGGTATACAAATGAAGGGCAAACGTAACACTTTTGAAATCGCTATCCACCAATCTATACAAAACCATAAACATTATGACTCTACGTGACGTAGTTGTTAAGATATCGGGACATTTGTATTGACGACCGCCATCTTTAAAAATGGCGGATATGAATATCAGAGAAGTTCAAAAGTAAAACAATTGGAATGTTTGATCCATAAAACCTATATTTAGACACCAAAATTATAGCTCTAGGTAACGCAGTTATTTAGATATGGGGAAATTGAATGTTGCGAAAAATTTTCGTTATTTCTGAGCGCAGCAAAATCTGGAATGTCTCCAATCTTTAAATCGGTTCCCTTGATATGTAGAATAGATGAGCCAAGTGTCTTGCTTTTATCAAAAAGTGCACAATCTTTCCACCTATCCGCTGGACTTTACGCGTTCCACTGTCTATGTAGGTATAGTGTTGCCACACTATGCGGCATCTCGGTAAACTGAGAGTGCCTGTAATGTCGACAGTGGCGTCATCTACTGCATTCTTTCACACTATTTAACAAGATTGCCATTAGCCTCGATTATCCAGGCTCCGAGCTGTGGCGCCACCGTTTGTCGCACACGTCATCGCCTGGCTACACTGTGTACTTTTCATTGTGACGGAAATTATGTATGCACCCAGATTCTGGGCGCATACATAATTAGCTAACCACGATGCCGTCCGGACATTTGGCTAATTCATAAAATAAGAGTACATTTTAATCAGTTGATACGATGCAATTCGAATTAACTCTAAATTTTAATTATATTGACACAACTGTCAGACTGAAAATTTAAATCAGGCAAACATTTTTAGTGTAGCATCTCGATAATGACGCTTATTGGCTGCTGGTGAGCGGGAACACCTACACAAAACGGAGTAGTGACGGTGGGAAACAACGATTCCACGCCTTTGCGGCCAGACTCTCTTACCTTACCTACCTTACCTTAAGATGGTTCTGATCGCAGGATTCTTGTGACTCCTCAATGACCAGATCTTCTTCGTCTATTACTAGTTTAAGAATTCCGGTTCCTGTTTTTAATGGTGCTTCGAAATTATACAGAATTTCCTGATTGGACCAGAATTGGTCCAGCCAGTTTTTAAAAGTATTTAAAGATTTTGCTTGAACGACTATTTCCGGGAGGGAATTCCAAGGTTCAGTCACTCTGATGGGAAAAGCATTTTTTTATTTGTTTTTGCTCTTTGAGTAAATAATTTTTGAGTGTGCCCTCTATTTCCTGTCCTGAAGGGTACATCCTCCCATTTTAAGAGTTTAGGTGAAGATTCAATGTCGTATAGATTATGCATAATTTTAAAAACTTCAATCATATCGCCTCGTAGAAGTCTATATGATAATGAGGGAAGTTTTAATAATTTTAATCTTTCTATATAAGTTAAGTTTCTCATCCCTGGTAATTCTTTTATTGCTCTTCTTTGGACGTTTTCTATTGCAATAATGTGTGTTTTGTAAGCCGTACCGCTATTGCATAGTAAAGATGCGTTCTTACCATTGTTTTATACAATGGCAAGAACATGTCTTTGTCAAGAAATTGAAAAGTTCTACGAATTATTTTTGTCATCTTTGTTACTTTGTTTACAACTTGGTTAATGTGGTCATCAAAGGATAGCTTTGTGGCTATAATAACCCCTAAGTCGTTTTGTTTTTCAATTGTGTCGAGTGGATATATGGATTTGTTAAGTGTCATAGAATATTTGATTTCTCCAATGTTATTATTTCCAATAGTCGTGTTTACATTTGCTTGGATGAAATTTTAGTAACCATTTCTTGCTCCACTGCTCTAAGGTATTTAGGTCATCTTGTAAAGTGCCCTGGTCATTTTTGTCAGTAATAGTTCTAAATATCTTGATGTCATCTGCAAATAGAAATGTATCAGACTTAGTTAGTTCTGGTAGGTCGTTTATGTATAGTATAAAAAGTAACGACCCTATAACCGAACCCTGGGGTATCCCAGAAGTTACATTTGTGCCATTTCGATTCTTTACCATTTACAGCCACCTTTTGTTTTCTGTCTGTGAGAAATGCTTCGATCCAATTTATTAATTCATTACTAATGTTGTAGCTATATAATTTATTTATTAACCTCTTATGTAGTACCGTGTCAAAAACTTTTTGGAAGTCCACATAAATGACATCTGTGTAATTTCCATTGTTGAGTCCCAAATTTTCCTTCATATATTCAATAATATGGTTTCTAATGATTCTTTCCATGCATTTACATAGAATACTTGTAATGCTTATTGGGCGGTAGTTGCTTGCTAACGACTTGTTTCCTTTTTTATAAATAGCTGAAATTTTCCCTTCTTTCCAATCATTCGGGATACTGGCTGTTTTTATTGATGTTTCAAATATTTTGCGTAATGGGTGCGAGATTGTTTTTGAAAGTTCCAACAGTAGCCTGGCTCCTATCTCATCTGGACCAGGGGATTTATTTATATTTAGACTTTTCAATGCCAATAATATTTTGCTTTCAGTTATTGTTAACTCTTCCATCCTTGTATTAATCTCAACTCTTGGTATAGTTGGTATTTCCCCTGGTTCTTCAGTTGTAAACACACTAGTGAAGTAGGTTGCAAGAATATTTGCTTTTTCTCCATCAACTGTTGTAGCGTTGGATTTGGGATTGGTTGGATCTATATTTAATTTACCAATTCCTGGTTTGATGGTAGTTTTGGATTTATAATATTGCCAGAAGGCTTTTGGGTTCTTTTTTGTTTGATTAGCTAAATTTCTTTCAAACACCTTTCAAAGTTTTCGTGTTAAAGCTCTGACTTTGTTTCTAATTTTGCAGTACTCTAAAATATTTCTTCCCATCTCTTGTTTCCATATATCTTGTCTATAATCTATTTTATGCCTAAAATAGATTATATGCCAGCTTTCTGGTTTTGGCATTCAGGGGAAAATTTCCCTTCCTGTGGTTAGAGATTTCTATTTGTGGTATGTATTTTCTTCCAGTAGTTTTAATTCTGTCTTTAGGATTTCCCATTGTCTGTTTACATTAGTGTCTGAATCCTTAAATTTGGTTTTCCAATCTATTTTTGAAAACTCAGTCCTCATTCTATCAAAATCTGAATTTTTGTAATACTTTCTTCTTTTAGTGTAATTATTTAGTTTGATTGTACACAGAATTTCAAAAGTTAATATACAGTGGTCGCTTCTTCCTAATGGGCTGAGGTTTTCTACATCTCCTATGATGTCTTCATCATTTGATAGAATTAAATCTAAAACATTTGGGTTATTTGAACCTCTGCCTCTGGTTGGGTCTGTCACATGTTGAGACATAAATGCATCTCTTAAACATTCTATAAATTTAAAATTTAGGTTGTTAGGATTGTTAGATTTAGTCGTCCAATTTTTCCAATTTATGTCATTGCGGTTGAAATCTCATACAGTTATAATGTGTGAGTAATTTAACTGTGATGTTGTTTTAATCATATTTATAAGTTCTTCATTGTTTTCATCTGACCCAGCATCACTTCTGTAAATACATCCAAATAGAAGTTTTCTTTTATTTGTAAGTTTTAATTCTACAAATAGACATTCCTTGAATGATGTGTTCAGATTAACTTTTTCTGCTGGTAAGGAATTTTCAATATATATTATAATTCCTCTCCCTTCTTGGTTTTCAATATTATGGGAAAATATTTTATATCCCTCTAGCGAGAACTCTTCGGTGGTAACTAGACATTTTGGGTTTTTAGGTTTTACCTCATTTATCACTATTATGTTAGGTTTTAAATCTCTGATTCTCAATTCAAATTCTATTCTCTTCTTGGGGAATTCACGAAGACGAGCGAGAGTTGGATAAGCGAAACTAGATTGCCATCCGAAGCTTCAACTTAAGGCTCCAAGAATGCGACTTTACGAGGAAGCCATTGGCTTATTGACGTTGAGGACAAACATAAATTATGAAAAAGACATAAATAGTGAGGACCGTGCAGTTTGAGTGCAGACAATGTATATGCATTTTGAGTAAGGTACCTATTGTGTTTGTGTTTGCATGTACACAACATTTTAGGACATGACTGTTTTAGAACAATGACTGTGACTAATGACCTGTAATGTTGTGATTGCAACAACATTCGTTGAGTAATTTAAGGACATTAATTCTGACTGCAGGTTTGAATAAGGTTACTGTGATTGTAGGACCATTAGTATGAGTAAGGATACTGTGATTGTAAGACCATTACTAATGGTCCTACAATCACAGTATCCATACTCAAACTTAATGGCATTAGATTGAGTAAGGATACTGTGATTGTAGGACCATTAGTTTGAGTAAAGATACTGTGATTGTAGTACCATTAGTTTGAGTAAGGATACTGTGATCATAGGACCATTAGTTTGAGTGAGGGCATTATGTTTGCAGGAACATTAGTTTGAGAAAGGTCACCGTGTTTGCAAGGCCATTAGTTAGAGTAAGAACACTGTGATTACAGGACCATTAGCTTAAGTACAGACACTGTGATTGCAGGACATTAGTTTGAGTAAGGACACTGTATTTGCAACACCTTTAGAGTGAGGACACTACAGTCAAATGAGTTAAAATCGGTAACAACTATCATGGAACTCTGTATTTGATGCACACATATTTATTTCATGTTGCTAAAGACAAGTACAAGATTTAGCATAATAACCACAATGATTACTCACATTATATACTTTGACAGAAGTGTCCTAAAGTGTAAGACACTTCTGTCAGACAAGATTGTCATCAGAATTTTTGTTATAGAAAATCCACTACATTGTGTGTATTCCACAGGTCTGCCTTACAAAAACAAGATATTTGCATTACTCATGAATATCCAAATAATATTGACATCTTAAAACACAGTATTATAATTGTATCAATGTTGCTCATTTATGATGTCAGAGGGTCTGGACATATCAAACACATGTTTAGACATTTGTAACTACCAGCTTTACCAGGAATCTCCACATAACATGTTCCATATACACCATAACCATAATACATAAAACCTCGCCATACACACACATAGTGTTAACAAACAATATTTCCCATTACCCATTGTTCAAGTATGAATATACAACATAACATATAGCTTAATTAGACAACAGCATGTACAAATATGATACTGCTGAAATATTAAATATGTAAATATATACCTCTGAAAAAAAGTTTTACGATTTCATCTTGGTTGTAAAACCTGTTGTGTGAGAGAGTTAGACATCCAGAACAGCTCGTAGAAAGGGAGAGAGGAAATGGTTTACACATTTTCCATAGTTTCATACTTTGATTACTGGAATCTTATTCAATGGCCAATATTTCACATTTAAATTTTAGTTAAAACATTTCAAAAACAATTGTAATGAATGTGTAATTATAATCATAATCACCCCAGACACACATTTAGCCCTTCTATATTAATATGTGATACAACCACATCTTTCAAGAACTGCTAACTAGCAGGAGGTGATATTTTATTTGTCTACGTAACAGTGATATGTTGTTTAAGTCAACCTTTCTCCTGAATGTTCAAATATACACAAACACCACGTCAAACAACTGGCTTTACCCATACCTAAAACATACGCAATACACATACAAACACAGAAAGCAGTGCATTTAGTACAGTGAACTGCAGACACTGTACTACAGACACTGAACTCAGTAGGTTGAGACTGTATTGAACGAATGCTGACATGACGCATTGTAACCTTAACATCATCCAACTGAAATTACAAAGATGTTCTTACACATCCCAGCTCATGCATGCATGGATAGGTGTGTGTGCGTGTATGTGTGTGCATGTGTGTATAACCATGCCAAGGAATGTATATGTGGTGTTTTTAAAGTGTTATACAGGTGTATCATACTCAAAGTATGCACCTATTCTGCGATGGACATTGCATTTTAATAACTACCTGTACATCATGTCATTAGTGCTACACAATATTTTCTTAATTCTGAGCACATTTTAACAAAAACAAAAATTTATGTCTACTAAATTTTATATGATGATTAATCTAACCATATATTAATATACTTGATGTAAAGCACATCAATCTCCTGGTTAAATGGGATAGGAATTAAGGAATTTGTTTTAGAAACTATTAATGCAAGAATAATATTCCCACTAACATGCAACAACTGGACAGATCACAATTCCAGTAGAATGACAGAAATGGTGGTCTTCTCCCACTCAGTTCTCTCAGTTGCAGGTAAGCTTCTTGAGAGCATCTTGCAGGCGGCTCATTTCTCCTGCAACAAACATTGTGAACATTCATGTTGATTCAACAGCAGTTTAGCTGGACTTATTGTTACGTATTTTACCAGACATTTCTTAAGCCACTAAACTAAGCATTCAAATTATTTGAATTTTTTATCTGTCTTTTAGAAAATACTGCAATTTAGAATAATATTTGTTATTATTTAATTTGAAGCAGGACAGTATTTACTTGTACATTTGTGTTTTAAACTCATGACCCTTGGGAAGATGAAATGCATATTTATAAGGTTTATCATGAATAAACATTTATTATTATTATTACAGCCTAAAACATTCTGACAAAGATTCCAACATATTTATATAAATTAAGTATTCTCTTGTTGCATCTGTGCATAATTGATTAAATATGAAGTCAGTGTATTATCCGTTATTTCTAGTCTGGCTGTTGGCGTTTGTGAAGGTTATAGGTGAGATAACGCAGTCAATGAATATTATTTTATTTCATTAAATATTTACTACTATCGCAGCCAGATCTAAAACTAAGTAGTACGTCATGTGTTTGGTTGCATACGTGTATATAAATAAATACATATGTACATACGTACGTATGTATGCACGTACCTTCGTACGAATAGATGTATCTTTGTGTGTGTATGTCTGTGTGTGTGTTTGTGCTTGTGCATGCATAGATGTGTGCATGCGTCTGCTGAATATGTATGTCAGACTTGCTAATATATGGATGTATAATATTATATGAAACTATTAAAATTGACTGAGGTTTGTTCCCATAACTTGCGCTTGTGAGGACACATACTAGTAGCTCCCCAAAGGAAGAGAGAAGTCCTATTTCCTCTTTATGGACCTCCTTCCTCAATTAAATTTCTTTGCTCTTCTTGATGTAGAATTATTTAGGGAAAAATGAAACCTGTCTGGTATCCACTATAACATGATGGCTTTATATAATATGACATAAGGCTATTGACATCTCATCTGTGTGGTATAGGACATTCCGCTACTGCAAACACATGCCTTGTGTTAAAACTGTCTTCACAAAGGAAGGGGGGATTCAGTGCCTCCTCCACGAGAAGGAGCACGACAGGCACAAACACATCATTGTATTACCAGGGTGACCATAATGGTGGGGTGACTGTATTACCAGGGTGACCATAATGGCGGGGTGACTATATTACCAGGGTGACCTTAATGGTGGGGTGACTGTATTACCAGAGTGACCATAATGGCGGGGTGACTGTATTACCAGGGTGACCATAATGGCGGGGTGACTGTATCACCAGGGTGACCATAATGGCAGGGTGACTGTATTACCAGGGTGACCATAATGGCGGGGTGACTGTATTACCAGGGTGACCATAATGGTGGGGTGACTGTATTACCAGGGTGACCATAATGGCATGGTGACTATATTACCAGGGTGACCATAATGGCGGGGTGACTGTATTACAAGGGTGACCATAATGGTGGGGTGACTGTATTACCAGGGTGACCATAATGGCGGGGTGACTGTATTACCAGGGTGACCATAATGGCAGGGTGACTGTATTACCAGGGTGACCATAATGGCGGGGTGACTGTATTACCAGGGTGACCATAATGGCGGGGTGACTGTATTACCAGGGTGACCATAATGGCATGGTGACTATATTACCAGGGTGACCATAATGGCGGGGTGACTGTATTACAAGGGTGACCATAATGGTGGGGTGACTGTATTACCAGGGTGACCATAATGGCGGGGTGACTGTATTACCAGGGTGACCATAATGGCGGGGTGACTGTATTACCAGGGTGACCATAATGGCGGGGTGACTGTATTACCAGGGTGACCATAATGGCATGGTGACTATATTACCAGGGTGACCATAATGGTGGGGTGACTGTATTACAAGGGTGACCATAATGGTGGGGTGACTGTATTACCAGGGTGACCATAATGGCGGGGTGACTGTATTACCAGGGTGACAATAATGGCAGGGTGACTGTATTACCAGGGTGACCATAATGGCGGGGTGACTGTATTACCAGGGTGACCATAATGGCGGGGTGACTGTATTACCAGGGTGACCATAATGGCATGGTGACTATATTACCAGGGTGACCATAATGGCGGGGTGACTGTATTACAAGGGTGACCATAATGGTGGGGTGACTGTATTACCAGGGTGACCATAATGGCAGGGTGACTGTATTACCAGGGTGACCATAATGGCAGGGTGACTGTATTACCAGGGTGACCATAATGGCGGGGTGACTGTATTACCAGGGTGACCATAATGGCAGGGTGACTGTATTACCAGGGTGACCATAATGGTGGGGTGACTGTATTACCAGGGTGACCATAGTGGTGGGGTGACTGTATTACCAGGGTGACCATAATGGCGGGGTGACTGTATTATCAGGGTGAACATAATGGCAGGGTGACTGTATTACCAGGGTGACCATAATGGCGGGGTGACTGTATTACCAGGGTGACCATAATGGCGGGGTGACTGTATTACCAGGGTGACCATAATGGCATGGTGACTGTATTACCAGGGTGACCATAATGGCGGGGTGACTGTATTACAAGGGTGACCATAATGGTGGGGTGACTGTATTACCAGGGTGACCATAATGGCGGGGTGACTGTATTACCAGGGTGACCATAATGGCAGGGTGACTGTATTACCAGGGTGACCATAATGGCAGGGTGACTGTATTACCAGGGTGACCATAATGGCGGGGTGACTGTATTACCAGGGTGACCATAATGGCAGGGTGACTGTATTACCAGGGTGACCATAATGGCAGGGTGACTGTATTACCAGGGTGACCATAATGGCAGGGTGACTGTATTACTGGGGTGACCATAATGGCAGGGTGACTGTATTACCAGGGTGACCATAATGGCGGGGTGACTGTACTATCAGGGTGACCATAAACTGAGGTTCGACTGTATGTCACAATGATAAATGTATTACCTATAGAATATTTGTCCTATTTATATTTCATGAATAATGAAATATTAGTTAAATATTATTTAAAGCAGTATTCGAGTTTGAACCATACTTAACATTGTTACCGGAGATATTAAGAATTGTTTTTACTCAATTTAGGCAGGGTAACACAAAACAGCCTATTGAAACAGCGATGGTTCAATATTGATAGAAATTAAAGGTATTGAACCTTGTGTTATAGAAATGAGATTGGGAATTTCATATATTGTTTCAATGTAACACTTTAAGAGATCAAAGGAATAGATTTCTGACTAGATATTTTATTAATAATCCTAATTCTTTCAAGTTCTCTGTGCTGTTTAATATTCATAGTTTAAATAAACTAATAAGAATTTGTAAATTGATAAAATCATAATTGGTCATTTTAACTAACACTGACTGTTCTTATTATTTTTAAATGTTTTGAGTACTTTCAAGTACTCTGGGTATTGTCTATTTATCTCATACATCATTGTATGGTATTAGAGAATAAACTTGACTTGATACTTTCACAAGTTACCCAATCTAACGATCAATGTCAACTCTTTCAAAGATTTCAACAAAAGTGTGCCCTCTTTTGTTAAACCGACTGTTCATATTACTAAAACTATTCACACACTTGAAATATGAATATCAACGAACCTGATTAACAATTAACAATGGGGTCAACGAATTTAGGAGGGAATTTTAACAAAGTTATAAATAAATTATTTTCAGACATTAAAATTTGGGCATGAATATAGTTGAGTACCAACGATGCACAAGTGAAGATGTTACGTCACTCAGTGTCATACCTATGATGTCTGTGGTGAAGGATGTGACCTGATTCATAGTGTTGATCACCTGCACGCTCTGAGTGTATGGGTCATATCGCACGCTGAATGCGCGCTGGATCGTCGATGCAAACTGACTGCTCACAAAGAACAACAACGTTTATACAACACCTACAACTGAAAGTTTAAAACATCTGGATGAGTGTAAATTTATTGAGTCAACATATATAATCATGATAGACTCAGAGGGTGTAATGTAGGATTAGTAAAAGGGGAGTCTAATTCACTTAAAGATAATAACTGATTGACAAAATAATCTGATGATTGTGTAAATGCCAGCAGCATGAATATTTTTCAAAATAGAATAGGCAGATATCTGTCAACTTGTATCAAGGGTGGTTCACACACTGAAGGTGGCAGAACACTCAAAAAGCCAGTTACTTCTTTCCTTGTGTAGAAATTGTTGCACTGTGTAGCTAGTACATAAAAACATTTCATTTACAATGTCGTTGAAATTTTAATATTTAGTGTGTAGGTAAGTATTTAATTAAAAATACAGTAAAATTAGTCATACACTGCAGTGTCACAAAAGCATATCTCTTTATCTTACATGCCATATCCAATTATCTCAGACAGATAATTGCAATATAATTAATAAAGTTTTTAGATCTTTTAAACAATTCTTTTTTGCTTTTCTAAATAACACTAAGCACATTAAAAAAATAAGTAATTTGCCTCACCTAACTTTTGCCTTGGCTGCTTCAAAGCTCTCTGCCACATAGTAAACGGGTTGGTACTCGGTAATCGGGTACTTCTGCTCTGCAGTCTTCGCAGGGTCAAAAGGACGTACCTCCGGTTTGTCACTCAGGCAATACTGTTGGAAGATGTCAATCAACTCGTTCTAGTCATTGACCAAGTAATGCCATGTAAAATATAATGAATGTATGAATTATATCAATGTGTAAATATAACTGATTATTTGTCAAGATTATTTTACAAGATAGCAAACATTTAAACCATGCTAAAGTGTCAGTAACTGACCGTTTAGTAAACTGCTGTAGAGAAAAGAGAGGATGTGCATATGTGCAGGTATGCATGCATACATGTATATAAATAAATACATATGTACATACGTAAGTATGTACGTATGTATGTACGTACGTACATAGGTATGTACGTGCATACGAATAGATGTATCTTTGTGTGTGTATGTCTGTGTGTGTGTTTGTATGTACGTACATACGTACGTACATACGTAGGTATGTACGTACGTACGTATGAATAGATGTATCTTTGTGTGTGTATGTCTGTGTGTGTGTTTGTGCTTGTGCATGCATGGATGTGTGCATGCGTCTGCTGAATATGTATGGCAGACTTGCTAATATATGGATGTATATATGAAACCATTAAAATTGACGGAGGTTTGTTCCCATAACTTGCGCTTGTGAGGACACATACTTGCAGCTCCCCAAAGGAAGAGAGAAGTCCTGCTCCAAATGCCCTAAGGGCACCATTCTGTCGACACAACCCAAACTCCACGGTGAACCAGTAGCACTGCAAGAAAACCAAACTCCACAGTGAATCAGTGGCACTGCAAGAGAACCAAACTCCACAGTGAACCAGTGGCACTGCAAGAGAACCAAATTCTACGGTGAATCAGTGGGACTGCAAGAGAACCTAACTCCACAGTGAACCAGCGGCACTGCAAGAGAACCAAACTCCATGGTTAACCAGTGGCATTACGAGAACCAAACTCCATGGTGAACCAGTAGCACTGCAAGAGAACCAAGCTCCACATTGGCACGGCAAGAGAACCAAGCTCCACATTGGCATGGCAAGAGAACCAAGCTCCACATTGGCACGGCAAGAGAACTAAGCTCCACACTGGCATGGCAAGAGAACCAAGCTCCACATTGGCATGGCAAGAGAACCAAGCTCTACATTGGCATGGCAAGAGAACCAAGCATCACATTGGCATGGCAAGAGAACCAAGCTCCACATTGGCATGGCAAGAGAACCAGGCTCCACATTGGCATGGCAAGAGAACCAAGCTCCACAGTGGTACTACAAAAGAACCAAACTGTGTTATGATCAGATGAATATAAACTGTATAACCATCTAACCACAAAAATCTCATTCACAATTGTTGAATGTAAGAGGATGAATACAGCAATCTGAACAAGGCAGCATGCTAATTAAATACACACTAACAGACACAAGATGCCTACAGAGTAGAGAAGTCGATATCTGTACTTTTGTAGCTCTTTTATGTTGACAAATTTTGTAATATCTTATAATTTTCAAACTGTAAATCCAATAAAAAGTTGTCACTTATAATGTCACCTTGGTCAGTTACAAACTAGCACGGCACATATCTAGTGTCACCTTGGTCAGTCACAAACTAGCACGGCACATATGAAGTGTCACCTTGGTCAGTTACAAACTAGCACGGCACATATCAAGTGTCACCTTGGTCAGTCATAAACTAGCACGGCACATATCAAGTGTCACCTTGGTCAGTCACAAACTAGCACGGCACATATCAAGTGTCACCTTGGTCAGTCACAAACTAGCACGGCACATATCAAGTGTCACTTTGGTCAGTCACAAACTAGCACGGCACATATCAAGTGTCACCTTGGTCAGTCACAAACTAGCACGGCACATATCAAGTGTCACCTTGGTCAGTCACAAACTAGCACGGCACATATCAAGTGTCACCTTGGTCAGTCACAAACTAGCATGGCACATATCAAGTGTCACCTTGGTCAGTCACAAACTAGCACGGCACATATCAAGTGTCACCTTGGTCAGTCATCAGTGATCAGAGCTTCTAAATCTGATCAGTGACACACTATGACATCCTCTAACATGGTGGCACAGATTGACACAGATATGTCCGCGACATTAACTCACTGACCGTGGCTAGCTTCTCGATGTACTCGTCTGACACCCCAAGACTGGCCAGACCAATCTCTTGAGAGAACTGAGCGAAGGCTGGGTCAGCCAGCAGTGGTACGTGACCAATCAGCTCATGACACACATCGCTATGACAACAACAACAATGTCGTTACATTATATAACAATAAAATTGTTGAAAAAAGGACAATAAATGTAAAGCCTATGTTACTTCCCCTACTGACTATTACAAATACTTATGTTACTTGCCCTACTGACTATTACAAATACTTACGTTACTTGCCCTATTGACTATTACAAATAAAAATACATAATACCGAATAAAATACAGTGTACAATTGTACACATGTGACAGATTGTTTTGTTTTCAAAACATGGTACATTAGACATAATTTTCATGTCCATTCATAGCAAGCCAAACGAGAAGTATTAACTTGATTTATGTTCCAAACCAATTTGAATTTGCACAGTCAATTTAATGAAAACGACATAAATAAGTTTAGATTGAAAGTAATGTAGCCTTAATCCCAGTAATTTTTTCACCATAAATAGTTACATATTAAATACATAACTATTCAACATTTTAGCTTTATAACTTTTTTAAAAAGATTAACATTCTGACAAAAAATGTGTGAGCTATCAAGTCAATTCCAGATTTTTACTTCTTTAACTGATAAACTCATACTTTTCATATTATTACGTGCATATTTTGAGTTAATGATAATTTTGTCGAGTTGCATAAATATATTCATGCTGGCTGAAAAACTGTTGTACATTAATTGGCAGTAGATTATGATATGCCTTCAACATAATAATACCAATTCTTAACTCCACAATATCTGGTACTTTAAGAATGTGAAGATTATGAAATAACCTATATGTGTGATCCAACCTCTTAGCACCATAAAGTAACCTTACTACCTTTTTTTGTAACAAGGTTAAACACCCAATATTGAGTGTTGCCCCATACTTCAACACAGTACATGACATAAGTCAAAAAGAATGAGTGGTATAACACACTCAAGTCACATCTGTCAATCATGATGCTGGCTCTCTACATAATTGCACAACACTTTGGAAGTTTAGATTTAACTAAGGAAATATTATTTTTCCACGTTAATTTATCATCAATCTGAATAACTAAAAATGTTGTCATTTCAACTCTATTAAACACTTCTTTGTTAATCTTTATATAGATGCTTGTATTCAGTTTGCAATTTCCAAACATTGTGTACTTTGTTTTTGTAATATTTAGTGATAACCTATTTACAGCAAACCATATATGCAGCTTATCCAACTCAGTGTTTGTCCTTCGGATAAGTTCACTTAAATCACACTAAAACAAGTTTGTGTCATCAGCAAATAAAATGAACTAAGATACTTTCGAAACATTACAAATGTCATTCATGTACAGCCTGTATATGATAAATAGCTTTGGTCCTAAAATAGAACCTTGAGGAACATCACAATATATATTTAGTACATCCGAATCACAATTTTTGTACTGAACAAATTGTTTTTTATTTTCAAAATAACTCACAATCCATTTATATGCAATACCACGCACATATAAATACAACTTTTTTGCCAATATTATCATGATCAACAGTGTCAAAAGCTTTCTTTAGGTCAACAAATATTCCAGTAGCAAACTTTATATTATCTAATGCATTTTTATTTCTTCAGAGCAAGAGAAGATGACATATTAGATCTAAAGGCTTGGATTGAATACATCATTCTCTAGAATTTTTTAGAATTGAGGTAACAATGAGACAGGTCTGTAATTTGTAAACACACCTTTTCATCAGACTTAGATAGTGGAACAACTTTGGCAACTTTCATTTTGCTAGGAAATACTCCCTTTAAAAAGGATACATTGCAAAAGTGATTACAGGTGTAAATGTTTTTACAATTTGAGAAATACTTTTTTTATCATATATACATGTTAATGTCACTACAATCTGTTGACATTTTATTTTTTAAATGTTGAACAGTTCAAATAATTTCTTGGTCTTCAACAAACATACTTTCCAGTCTTTTTCACAAGTAATCATAAATAGAAACATCCTAATCAGGTAATGAAATATTTTTTGCTAGATTTGGGCTAACGTTTACAAAAAATATTAAACCCTTTCTTGTCTGACATTTTTTTATTCTTCATAAAAGATTCAGAATTTGTTGGTGTGTTGAATCTGTTTGTTGATTACATCGTTTAATATTTTCCAAGTACCCATAACAGTATTTTTTAGTGAGTCTTAACATAGTTGTTAATATGTTTTTATAAGTTTTGCACTTAACCTCAGCTTCAGCAGATCTAGATGTAATAAATGCATTGTACAGCCTCTTTTTCTTGGCACAAGCACATTTTAAACCTTTGGTGAACCAAGGTTTCTTGTTAATGCTACGGTTTCTTGAAACTGTTTTAACAGCCAATGTTTGTTAAACATATTTATGAATATGTGTAAGAATTGATTATAAGCATGACTAACAGTTTTGGTGTTTAGTGTTCCCCAGGATTGTAGACTTAATTCATTTGTAAGTGAAGTTAAGGTGTCTTCATTTATCATTCTAATATGTTGAACTTCTTTTTTTATATTTCTATTTATATGATACTTACATAGTGCAAACACTGGTATGATCATTAATGTAATTGAAAAGAATACAAGTTAGGTTGTATCTAAGTATAAAGTATTATCAATAAATAAAAAAAATTTAAATGTGTTTATTCATATCAAACAATTAAGTTAAATATACAAATGAAATACGCAAAATTAAAAGTTTGAAAGGAGTAACATTGAAGTAAAATACTTATAATGTCATGTTATTCAGTTGTACAATACTATAAAGCAGCTATGTACATCATATTAATCTCATAAGTGGTACAAACATATATTAGAACATAACAGTACATTAAGATATTATTATGAAACTGTACATGACATCATTACATTGGTTGCAATAACTTTCTAACAACTATTTGCTATATTATGCTTTAAAAAGTTGAACAACCAAGTCACATTTCAGAACAAATTCATCCTGTCTTTTTTAGAAAAACCTTTTCTTTTTAGCCTTTCGTGGGTTCATTCTCTGATGACTTGCTGAGTCGTGGAGTATGAAAGGAAGACTTGATGACAATTAATACAGAATTAATACAAACAAGAATAAAAGGGAAACAATAAAAAACGTTAGAGAATTCAGGATAAATTTGTTACATTAGTGCTGCACTGCAAAATAGGCCTGGCAGATAGTTTTCCCAAAAGAAGGGGTACATACGGTTCAGGGGTGTAGAGGGGGCGGGAACTGTGTCGGATGTACTGTGTGGAATGGAACACACGGAAGGCCAGGCCGGCCAGGAAGTCTCGGGAAGACAGGAGGCCCGCAACGGGACGAAGGGTGAAGCCAGTGCAGTCTGGAGGCACAGACACTGATTACAACTAGGCACTCAAACTAAACTGAAGAAATAACACACAGGCATGCATGCATGCATGCACAAATGCACACACAGGGGTGAATTTGTCTCTGATCTGGCTATTTTATAACCTGTCTGTTCTAGCAACACCTGTGATAGCATACAGGCAACACATATCAAAAACCTCAAGAGACAAAGATAAGTTCCATATATACTATATGGTTGTATGATGTAATAAGTTACATATACTATTGTATGATGTAATAAGTTACATATACTATTGTATGATGTAATAAGTTACATATACTATTGTATGATGTAATAAGTTACATATACTATTGTATGATGTAATAAGTTACATATACTATTGTATGATGTAATAAGTTACATATACTATTGTATGATGTGATAAGTTACATATACTATTGTATGGTGTAATAAGAACTTGCAAAGCCGACAACTCATATCCACCTCAGATTCCATCAACGGAAAGTGTTGATGGAATGTGATAGTGAAAGTGTTATGGTTGCCTGACCTTTAAGGAAGTGTGCAACATCTTCCAGCTGAGGGATGTTGTCTTCCCTGTAGCCACAGTTGTCAACGAGAAGTGGGAAGACGTGGTTGAACTCCCGACAAGCATGCGTGGGATACAGCTTCGTCAGCTTCCGGAAGATCGTACCCCTGGGGATAGCAATTTACCCGCTCAGTCAATAAAGTTATTACCAACGACACCATAATGGTTATTTACCTACTAACCGGTACTGGTCAAAATGCATGCACAATAATTTAGTTTTATCAATAAAACATAAAAAAAGCAAAAAATTAAAATGCAGTTATATATGTTATTTATATAAATGAATGTTTAAATTTTTAACATACTTAAATTGGAATAGAATTTATCATTTTGTATTGATTCGTTGCAAGTTAATAAAATAATTGCCAGAAAGTGCAACACAAGTTGAAGTTTATACTGTTGTATGTGCTAGATAAATATGAATACATGTCAGGGTAGAAAGAGAACGAGCTGGATGCTGTCTGTGGAGATGCTTTTATTATTACGAGGGTGTCGCACAAAGTGGGAGGTTGGTCCTAAAAACTGATAGGAGGTGTGAGGCTGACCTAAAAAATAGGTCAGAGATGGGAGGTGGGGTTGTTGGGAGGTGGGGTTGGTGGGAGGTGGGGCTGGTGGGAGGTGCGGTTGGTGGGAGGTGCAGCTGGTGGGAGGTGCGGTTGGTGGGAGCTGGGGTTGATGGGTGGTGGACTCTTAAAATTGGTGAGAGGTTGGCCCCCAAAACAGGAGGAGATGGCCCAGACGGGAGGCTGAGACTCCTGGCATACACCCTCATTATTTTTTTAAATACTCATGGGCAAGTTTATTAAGTTAGAATACAATTACCATGTCTTGGTTTCCTCTTCTGAATACTCAACTCTTGGAAGGGGTTGACCACTAAAACAAAATTTATAAAAAGTAAACCACCTCACCTTATTACCTATGAATGTCACTAACGAATTCAACACAGCAGAGTTCAATTTATACCGTGTCCCTCCAACAATCATTGTTCAGAGGGCAATACACTTTGCCCCCAGCAGACCTTTTCATTCAAACACCATTTCCACTTCTACAGAAGCAACTGCTGCGTACATTTGGTCTTACAATTCTATCACTGGAATCACATCTCTGTCTATTGCCAAGTGTTCAGTTAAGCAGCTGAGTGAACTGGGGTAGAACTGAGGTTGAACTGAGGGTGAACTGACGGTGAACTGAGGGTGAACTGGGGTAGAACTGAGGGTGAACTGAGGGTGAACTGGGGGTGAACTGAGGTTGAGGGTGAACTGTTGTGAAGTGAGAGTGAACTGTTGGTGAACTGAGAGTGAACTGGGGGTGAAAAAAATTTCGCCAAGTTTTGAAATGGCAAACAGGTGAACTCGTGGACATGCACGCATGCATGTATGCATGTACACACACACGCACGCATGCACACCCGCACACACACACACACACACACACACTGCATCTACTCGCTATACTCACTATTTGTAGTTAAATGCAATGTCTGCAAATTGCTTCCTCCTGGCTCTGTAGGTCAGGTCTGTGAAGCCCTAAAACAGTTGAACACCATACAAACACACGCATGCACGCACGCACGCATGCACACACACACCATATTTGTCCTAATAAGCATATAGTATGTTTGAAAAAGTTGGGCCTTTGAAAAATGTCATGGAATCTGTTCTTATTAGTGTACACAAAAATGTTTTCACTCTAGACAATAAGGTAACTGTTTAACTCTAGTTCTCTCTAGACAATAAGGTAACTGTTTAACACTAGTTCTCTCTAGACAATAAGGTAACTGTTTAACACTAGTGTTGTCATTTGGTGTCTAGTGTAGAACAACCTTAAAGTTACATCATTAATCACTCCACTATAGTTTTACTAACGGGTGTTCTATTTATGTCTGTGAGAACAACTCAAAAGCGTTGGCAACTGTGGATCCTGCTAGTTAGAGTATGTACGCTTAATAGGTCGAATACAGTATATATGTGTCTTTGATTACTCAGGTGCCACACATCAGAATAATTATAAATGAAAAAATATATAAACTGCAGAAGGAAAAGTTGTCATATAGCACGATAGACCTGTTCATTCTAATACCATCTCAAAAACTAAACTTTTCTGGAAAGCATTCAGCCTTGCTACAATTACTGAGCGAAGACTTTTCTTTAATTTATCACCACTTCTGGCTACATGCATGTGCTCATTTATACAGCCGAATGAACTGGAGTAATCTGGAGTGAACGAAATGGCCCAAGCTTTGAAACAGCAGCAGGTAGACTGGAACCCAGGTGCTCTCACTTGATAGTCGAGTGCTCTGAACTCCCAGCCACCACGCCCACAATAGAATGTAACAAACAAGTGATAAACACCACTGAACGAAATGTTATCATACATGTTATAGTACTTTTACAACAATGGCCATTTGTCTTAATTGGTTCGTAGTTGTTTGTGTGTGCAAATATGATAATCATTCAAATAAAAAATTACTAAATTGCATTATACTTATAACAGTATTGCCAACTAAATCACAAATATGATGCCAGGATATAAGTCAGAAGTGTGTAGTGTGTACGTGATTAACTAGATGGAAGCACAGAACAATTAATGAACACATATGTAGTCATCTTAATGGTAGTGAAGTTTACACAAACAGTGTTTTATATAAATATGTTACTTTAGTAGTCATTTCAAGGGTCACCTACATATTCTGGGTGTCAACAAAATAGGATAAATTTAGGCCATGTGATGTAAGTGTTTATGTGAAACAAATGTGAAATAAATAAGTCACACTGTGATGTAAATTAAATTTGATAAAACCCTTACCCCAAAGATGTAACAATATATATATAACAGTATGAGATGGATCTTATCTTCTGCGTATGATTTGAAGGTCTTCGGTCTTTGGTTACTTGTTATACTCAGGTCCTCAATTCAGGAGCATGCATTATTTTAGTCCAGACAGACCAGGTCCCCAGTGACTAGTAGACGGGTCTTATGCGAATAATATATTCTCTGGGACAGTTTATGATTTGCAAATATATTTTGGGGGCAATCATCTCAAGTCCTTTGCCTTACACGACACCTGGATCCAACTGGTTATTGCAAGTTTCCCGCTGTGATTATATTTAAAATGGTTCGCCAATTAAGGACTATTTAATTTGTTATAAGCACTGTACGGATGAATCTTGATGTTTGGTACACGATGGCACAGTGGCCCCCTACCTCCTTAATTAAGTGCTCTCATTTACACATCAACAGACGGAAAGCTCGAAGTTCAAATAAACATGTCCAAGTGAAAGGCTGTACAATTTCGAACACAACACCATTTTGGGATATTCCACATTTAGATATCTCTAATCTAGTTTCTTCAATGGTTCTAGCTGGAACTGGGTGGTCATAAAATTTATATAACAAAACATGTTACAACAACATCGGAGAACCTTTAATGACCCAGAATAACATAGCCCAGTCATTCTGTGTGAAGTCCTAAAATATGTAAGGTGGTTCACATGCAGGTTTTGTTATTAAATTGTCATTCATTTCACACTAAGCTATCCAAAATAAGAAAAACTAAAGTTTGAGTAATTTGTTATATGTAGTCAATGTCAATTCAAGGTCATCACGGTTGTTACTTGTTTCCAATAATCACACAGTTCCAGTTTAATAAATGAAGACATTGCCATGTGATGTAAGTTTAAAAAGTTAGGATGATAGATGACTGGAAGTGAAAAATAATAACAATTTAAATGTTTAATAAATATAATAATAAAGATTATTTCACTTTACAGCCACAGATTACACGTAAACATAGTAAATATAAATATATATTAAACAATTATAAAAGATTAAATACAATAAATTAGTAGAGTAATAAATTACATATAAATAAATATAGATATGTTTTAAATTATGAGCACTATATTGTAAATAAATAAATTAAGAGCATTAAATTACATATAAATAAACATAGATATGTATTAAAATAAGAACATTAAACTGCATATAAATACATAAAAAAAATTATAGATGTTTTAAATTATGAGCACTATATTGTAAATAAATAAATTAAGAGCATTAAATTACATATAAATATAGATTGTATTAAAATAAGAACATTAAATTGCATATAAATAAATACATAAAAAAATTAAAAAGTCATAAATGAACAGCATTAAATTGCATATAAGTAAATAAAATTTGGTCATGTGTTAGTTACAAGTAAAATATAGAAGATTATTATTATTATTACTATTATTATAAGTCCATATGGTATAAAATATTACTATTATTATAAGTCCATATGGTATAAAATATCTATCCAGGTTGATGCAACACAGTTAAAAAAAAATTTATTCTCAATAAGCCAACTGCTTTGGATGACAAACTTAAATTTACGCATTAGAAGCAGTTTAAATTGTTCTGATTGTTATTATCTGCTCATAGTCTAGATAAAATAAATACTGATTATACAACTGTTATTGCTTAGTAGTTGAATTGACTTCTTCAACTCACTGGGTGGTCTGCATCCAGCTCTGATCCGTAGCTCAAAATCTGGTTTGCAAATCGGTCAAGATCTGAGATTTTGCGTGGAAACCATGGTACTGAAATAGGAATGAAAACGTGATCAGAAAGAGGCCAATCCTGGAAATGGCCCAAATATGATCTTTCAATAAAATGTGATAGATTTTAAGGTAATGCCTGTTTATTCTTTAAGTTGAGAAAATAATCAACACCTAATGACATTTACAAGAAACAAAATAAAAACATCTGCAGCTGAAGCATAAACTTTGCTCCAAACAGAAGTCTAAAATTCCTTTCTGTAGTAGGCCTATGCCTTGATAAATATATTAAATCTTGATCACCATGCCTACAAAACTGTCAAACATTTTACCACCACATAATCCTATCTGAATTATTACTCATATTTTGCATATTAAAGTAGTTGAAGTAGTTTAGGCCAGCAAGGAGACCATATTGTGAATTCAAAGACGTATGCAGGACTCCCAAAGATTAGTAGAGAGATTCACACCAGAAGGCCGGACACACCTTGAGCTTCCAGTCAGCACAACCCAAGCACGACCAAGCATCAAGAAGAACATGTCTTACCAACGTTGACAGTCTGATCAAGAACACAGAACTAACGGTGCACGTACTGTTGAGCAGTGTGCTGGACGGGAATAATATGTAGGGTCATCACTGCCTGAGGATGCCACTCGACTGAACATAGCTAAGAAGTAAAACTTTCTATACATATGTCATGTTCTGCAGTTAAACTCCCTCTCCAATAGATTTTGCCTGTCTCAAATCAGGATCATTGATGTGTATTGGCTTGAGTACGGGGGGAGGGGGGTAGTAGGCACAGTTAGTTTAATAAGAGAGAGCATACTTGCATACTTTTGTGAAATCATCAAATGGATTGACTTTGATCATTACATTGGGTTACTTGCGAAAGTATGAATTGCCTTATGTCATAATATATAGAACCGAACCACTTTTGGCCTTTTTGCTGAATTTTGACCGGACACAGTAAAAACAAATTTCACAGTTTGTCAGATAATTTCACCAAAACAAAATAACAAAATGCACAAACGATCTAGCATGTTGTAGTTGATACCAAGATGGGTGAGAAACAAAAGGAGCACATTGAGGATCGAGAGACCTTTAATTTTACCACTGAATATATCTCATCATAAATATACCTTTTTCTCATTGCCCCAAATACTGACGTGTTTGGCAGTGTTTGGGCATCTGCTGATAAAGAAAAAAGTTTTTTATTGCCAACAAAAATAAGATATATTGTCATAATAGGTCGAGTGAATGCATCAGTTGCAGGAGAAGAACAATGTTGTAAGTTGACGCCCACATTGCATCAGCCTCTTCCACAAAAAATTGCCATGAAGCATTTTACTTGGATCGTTAATCAACACAACACGTAAAGCGTACAATGACAAGGTTACGCTGGTGATTTGGTCATGGTACATAAATATGCAGCCACTATGTCCTAAAACTAGATGCTTGTGATCCAATCTTATATAATACAATTACAGAAACTTAATAAGATGACAACACAACGATAAATATGCATCTTATGTCTTGAGAAGCTGAACATGTTATGTAAGTGAACTTAGATAGATAATAATATTATAGAGAGATACTAGACCAAGGAGCATGCAGTAATTGGACACGCTCGATTGGGTTCCACATATCGGGATGCATCTTAAGTGCGAACTTGTCAACAGAAACTTGAGTAGCTCAGTAATCACGCGTGTACACTTTCTATGTGTCCTTGACCTTGTGCTATATCACTTTGCTATGCGGCCAATTTACCGCTCTATTGGCATTGCCTACAGTTAATAGTAGCAGCGTGCTGCTGCTACCAACGAAGCCCACCGGCACCGATAGCTTTTTTGTTACCAATGACCGACAGTAAGAAACCGGAAAATCCACGCATAAAAAGGAAGCAAACATGCAGACCAGTTCTTGGTTAATAATAATAATAATAACAACAAATGTCTTATATCATCAAAATAGCGCCCCACCCCACCCACCACCAGAGGGCATCAGTGGACCAACCTTTCAATGATCGAGACAAAGTAACGAAGTCCCTACATGACTTTATCTCTACAAATTGTCAACACCAGTGAAATTAATTAAGTAAATGATGTCAATATACATTTCTATAATTAGCACCATTTCAACTGTGTAATACGTAAATAAACCAGGCTAGGGGTTATCCTGGTGGAACTCATGAGATGTTGCTTAATTTGAGTTTAGGAAGGATGGGTGTATGCAGTGATCGATCAGTTTGGAAAATACGTTTTGTGAAAAGATGCCACTGCACAACATTGCTACGGAGTGTTCGGAAGCCTCACTGTATGGCAAAATGCAACACATTACATGTGTAGACATCACGGAGCCGTTCGATTGCTTCCTGTGGTGATTATTTTTAGAATAGTTCATTTTCATCCGATAAAGTTAAAATGTGTTGGATGTTTACAGACACCGATGTGTCCCATTATTGTGTCTGTAACTTTTGTTTGATACTATTATATATATATATATATATATATATATATATATATATATATATATATATATATATATATATATATATATATATATATATATATATATATATATATATATATATATATATATATATATATATATATATATATATATTTTTTTTATACATATATATTTTTTATACATATACATATACATATACATATACATATACATATACATATACATATACATATACATATACATATATATATATATATATATATTTGTGCTAACGCCACAACACTACGAATTCCTTGTACTTGCTACTTGGTAATAAAAGGTATATTTATCTTTATATTCCCGTTGGCGCGCTGAATACAATATTAAGCACGCTTGGCACGTCGTTTGCCTGAAGTGATCAATTTGTGTTGTTGGTGGCATATGAATATCTGAGCATCACAAAGTTCCTAGACGTACAACAATCATGGCGAACGCCTCAAGAATTTACCGTTTCATGTATATCTATTTTCCAAACTAATCGATCACTTCACACTTGCTTGCCCCAACTGCCAGCGCACCTAGTGTATATAATAAGCCATTCAGCATTTGTCAAATGTTTATGGACTTGGGAATTGTTGCAGTTTTAAAACTCTATCGTCAATCGATTTATCTATGCCAATATATATATATATATATATATATATATATATATATATATATATATATATATATATATATATATATATATATATATATATATATATATATATATATATATATATATATATATATATATATATATATATATATATATATTACAATTACAATAAACTATTGTGGATGTAAAGATGTCAAAACAATTAATTAAAATGACAAAATATCATAAAAAAATGGTCTATGCCCACCTGTGTTTGGTTCAGGTGACTGACCATTTGCTCTGGACATGATGGTCAGTGTCTTGGCCATAGACTTCAGGTCTTCCACTGCACAAATCAGTCCACCATTCTTGTCATCGCAGGCCACATAGAAGTCATAAGTTCCTGAGTTTTGCTTCGACGGCCGAGACTCGATGTGCATCAAGTTGACTCCATGTTTCTGAGAAAGATAATGATAATAATATAATTCTTAAGCAGTGTAATATATTTAAAAACAAACTCAAAACACTTTAATTACATAATTAATTAATGATCAAATTGTAAGATAAACTGTTTTCACAAAACTGTACATCAAGGTCTGGTCCAGTTGAATGTTAGTCTCTGATGCAGAAATACTTATTAAAATAGAAATACCCTGTACATGTTCCCAGCATAACAAATGGCTAAATTAAAAGAGGGAGGTACTGATGACACTGACAACAATAACAGTGGCACCACTGACAGTGATGCCACGGACACTGGTGGCACTGACACTGATGCCACCGACACTGATGTCACAGACTGTGATGCTACTGACACTGACGCTGATGTCACCAAAACTGATGCCACTGACAGTGATGCCACTGACACTGATGCCATTAATACTGTTGCCACTCACACTGTTGCCACTGACAGTGCTGCCACTGACAGTGATGCCACTGACAGTGCTGCCACTGACAGTGATGCCACTGAGAGTGCTGCCACTGACAGTGATGCCTACCTCAAAGATGCGGAGAGCTTTGGCGAGGGCACCCACCGCCTCCTGCATCGTGAACATAAGACTAGTGCTGCCATCTGTGTCGACAATCTCCTTCTGGTAGCCCCGGCGTGCATACGGGAACTCCTGCTGGGGCAGAAATCAACTATGACAACAACCAGTTAAATTGTGATCTACTTTGTAGTACATTGAGGGCCTATGGAGTTAACATCCTGCCTACCCTACCTTGCTTGCAGTGCACTTTCTCCAGGTCACTCTTTCTTTGGTCGCTCTGAGTTCTCTTTGTTTTTTTTTTCCACACTTTTTCACCAGTTTCTTTAGGTGACCCTCTTTCTGTCTGCCTTGACGTATCGTCTGTCATTCTCCGTATTTTGTTACAGCGGTCAGGCAGTGGCTGTCTTCTCTCATTCTCAGGCATGTCCATGTTACAGCTGTCAGGCAGTGGCTGTCTTCTCCCATTCTCAGGATGTTACAACTGTCAGGCAGTGGCTGTCTTCTCGCATTCTAAGGATGTTACAGCTGTCAGGCAGTGGCTGTCTTCTCGCATTCTAAGGATGTTACAGCTGTCAGGCAGTGGCTGTCTTCTCGCATTCTAAGGATGTTACAGCTGTCAGGAAGTGGCTGTCTTCTCTCATTCTCAGGATGTGTTCGTGTTAGAGCTGTCAGGCAGTGGCTGTCTTCTCCCATTCTCAGGATGTTACAACTGTCAGGCAGTGGCTGTCTTCTCGCATTCTAAGGATGTTACAGCTGTCAGGAAGTGGCTGTCTTCTCTCATTCTCAGGATGTGTTCGTGTTAGAGCTGTCAGGCAGTGGCTGTCTTCTCCCATTCTCAGGATGTTACAACTGTCAGGCAGTGGCTGTCTTCTCGCATTCTAAGGATGTTACAGCTGTCAGGCAGTGGCTGTCTTCTCGCATTCTAAGGATGTTACAGCTGTCAGGCAGTGGCTGTCTTCTCGCATTCTAAGGTTGTTACAGCTGTCAGGCAGTGGCTGTCCTCTTTCATTCTCAGGACGTGTCCAGTCCAATCCTACTTCATATGACACTATGTATGACCCACATCAGGTAAATGAAATTGAACATTATATGCATTACAGCAACTGAACAGAAACAAATATATTGGCATCCAACCAGGTATCTCTGCTGAGGTAGGATTTTCAGAAAAAGTTATTTAAAAGGTATAGCAAAAATATTGCATTATGGTTCATTCTGACAGTTTTTCAGCCTATCTCTACCCACCGTCTAGCACAAAAATATTCTAGCAAACAAAACAACTGCTCAACTCAACTTACTAAACAAACAAAATCTACTATTAGCAACAAGCATAAACAAGTGAATAAAATAAATGCCTCACTACGTTTCAATATAGCTTTTAATTATGCATGGCCTTCATGTGTGATAAATTAGGGCATTGTGCAGGGGCGTCTGCAGGTTTTTTCCAGAGGGTGCAACAAATTCTGCTGTCTGATTTCAACCAGAAATCTTTACACTTCCTGAGTGGGGCAAACAATTTTGCCGTCTGATTTCGACCAGAAGTCTTTACACATACCAAAATGTCTACCTTCAATGAAGAATAATGATATAATTGTATATAATTAACTAACAAATATACTAGATACACAAATAGTAAACGATCTACTCGCCATAAAAGACCTAAATTTTACAAACATCCAAATCCGGGGGGCACGTGCCCCCCTTGCCCCCCCCCCCTCCGGATGCCCATGGCATTGTGGCCAACGTTTTACCTAATAATAGCCAGAAATGCACCATCCGAGTCATCTGTGATATCTTTCCTGAAAGTTTACATAAGAAAGCTCCGAAGGGCAGTGTCGTTGTTGATCAGACTATTCTGGTTACTTGGGTCCAACGACCAGTTGAAAGGTATGTTTGCACCCTATGGACAAAAACAGGGTATGCACGCACGCAACCACGCACGCACGCACGCACGCACGCACGCACGCACGCACGAACATCTTTTTGTGTAGAACGCATCTCTGCAGGGTGACATAGATCCCCCCATATTAATTGCTCCATTAATCATTACAGGGCTTACAAAGAATCTTACAGAATACTGCTGTGCTGCATATCCCAATCTGCATTTAGCTTGTATATACTGTGATTTTGCACAATAACTAAAATATATATAATTATTATTAAGTGGTATTAGCATTATTAAACAGCGAATTATTATGAGCTGTTCGCGAGTGTTTAGTCGAGGAGTTAAATTGTGTAAGATAAATCCTGAGTACCTCTCCGTTGTCAACGGGAAACTGCGTCTTCTTCAGCGGAATGTCCATCGTGACTGTACTAGTCTCGGTCTCTACGTATTCGGTGCGTTCAACAAAGCAATAACACTTACAACGCCGCGTGCTTTTATTGTTTCGTCAACCTCAGTTGAAGAACACCTGTCAGCGCTATCTCAAGACTGCGCGTGTGATTGGTCAACGAAAGACACGCCCACTTGATATGATGACGACTCTGGACACGCCTCCGGTTTCGCGTAGACTTTGTTGATCTGAACACCAAACTTATGTAAATTATTTTAATTCTATTTGTTATTTTACTGTAATCTTAACGCCGCCACATATCGTCATATCTCTTGATCAACATCTGCAACACCGCAGCCTCTGGTGATACTTCTGCTCCAGGTAACCTGTAACAGTTTCTGACTAATCAGGTGGATTGTGGTGGATTTTCTGGTGGCCCCGCACGCATGCACGCTCAAAACCAGTGCCGGATTAACCATGGCACAAGTGGTTCACTTGTACCATTATGGTACATTTGTACCATATGGTACATTTGTACCATATGTTACATTTGTTCCAGATCCGCACAAAAACGTGGCCCACACAAAACCAATCATAATCCATCTGATTAGCCACAAGCTGTTACAGGTGATGTAGAGCAAGAAGTGCCACTGGAGGAGGCAGTGTCAGGGATGTCAGTGTCAGGGATGCCTTCTCCAATGTGGAGGCATTGTTTCGCATACATATCTCACTTTAATTACTAGTAACTGTAGCGAAGAGAGGTCTTTTTCCAAGATGAGACTGGTCAGTGCTGAACACGGATCCACAACGAGCCATAACAAACTAGTTCATCTGATTATGCTCAGTATGGAATGGGACGTCACGCGTCGGATTAATCTTATCTCCATAGACAATACCACGCGCCTCGACCTTCACGCACTCGGTATGCCCCGCCCCCGCCCACAAAACGTTTCTACCAGTCCCCCCCCCACATTGTTAATCCGACACTGCACAGACGCATTAGCGCTGCTCGTGAATGCACCAGTCATCGTTAGCTTCAGCCATACCTTGGATCCGCCCACATTAAACAAGTAGGGGTCTACATTTTATCGGACTCATAAGTGTCAGCTGCTTACACGAAAAACAAAATAATTTATCATAATTAATGAACGAAAGCTACCGCACATGCGTACACTTGTTCGTGTACACGTGTACACTTGTTCGTGTTCAGTCGACTTAACTTGTTATGATGCTCAATTTCATCACGAAGGTATAAACAAAAAATATTGTGTGCAGTATATATTATATATATCGCGTGAAACCTGATGTTGCAGACTTGTTGCCTCGAGTTGTACGGGCTGTCTCGAGTCGGCCATTTTCATGACTTGCGAATTAACTTTGAATTCAGAGAAATGACTCGAGACTTGCCTTGGTCTTCATTGACTTGAGACTTGACTTGTTCTTCATTGACTTGAGACTTGCCTTGGTCTTCATTGACTTGAGACTTGACTTGCCAACAAGTCTGGTGGCTCGAAATGTACGCACAATGAGATGATGTCGTCGTGACAGGCCGGACCGAATACAAGAATGGTTAAGATGGGGAGACCGGGGCTAGTTGTTAAAATGTTCAGTTAATGTATTTTTTAACAGTATGTTAGATGCATTATTTTTTGTCAACGTATACATTAATGTTTACTATTCGTGTTAATAAAATGTATCATAGCATTGATATTCCATTTTGTAGTTAGTAGATATGTGAAGTTTGCCATGCGCGGTCGACTGTAACAACTAGCGACTGTAACAACTCGCCCTGTAAGCGGGGCAAGTTGTTACATCACACGGGGCACGTTGTTACATCACACAGGGCACGTTGTTACAGCAAAGAGATTGTGGATCGCAAAACAAGTGTCACTCGTATATTTTACTTTTATTACATTAATTGGATTATAAATTGTAACATAGCATTAATATTCCATAGACTAGGAAATAATCTAAAAAAATGACATCGGGGTACCTAAATATTACAAGCTGTCACCCATGCCAGGATTTATCTATGACCTTTACCAGTCACAGCCAGCCCGGTTGACACTTTCTATTAGGATTTTTACTGTGTAGTGTGAGCTATTTATCAAAGATGGTGTTAAGATTCTGCAATATATACATAATCGCTTGTAACTCTACTAATTATAGAGCTACATAACTAAATGTGGTACAAAAATATTTGGAATAAGGAGGACTGTGCCAGAAATAAATAATTATGTCAATATTATAGCAATATTCGACAAAACAACATAAAACGTAACAAAATATATCAATATTTTATTGTGGTTTCTGGAACAAAGGTGTACAATAGTTTTTATTACTTCTTACGTACATGGTACATGCCAATTATGTTTATTACAAACCAATGCCATTTCATTTCCCCCCCAAAAAACACCATCTGGTTCGGTAAACGATGGAAAATTACTGATTATTTTGCACAAATCAATGTTACCCCCATATTTTCAAGATTGTCAGAAAGTTAAACACTACAGTCACTGGTAAACATATCTTAAGTAAACCCTAATTAACAATACTGATATTAAAACGTGATTACATGTTAATAAAAACTTATACTGTTACACATGGTAACCTGATCCACCAGTCAGTTAAATCCCACCCTTTCTCCATACCGGGAAGGGGCTCGGATTGTTCAATGTTCTGCTGCACAAAATAACACCCATCCCCGCCCAGTGACTGCTTATGAGGGAAGATCATTGATTATCTGTGAAGATAGACATTAGAAGGACACGTGTAACTGACAATTAGATTCTTCGTCGTTCATTGTAGTAAATGGGTTCCGGCAGGTATCATCGCTGCAAGAGCAAGCACCTGTGCACTTTAGCGGCAGGTGCATCTTGCAGTTGCACAATTTTTGCATTTGCTATACATGATATCTGAGAATTCCTATGGTAAGGGGTCCTCTACCATCAGTTGTGGGTGAAGTTGTCGACTGGTGGGATCCTTGTACCAGCCATAATTGGTGGGTGAAGCGTGGTCAGGGGACGTGCTATCTACCAAACACCAAACATGGCTCTGCTAGTGGGCGCGTTGGATGTGTTTGGAAAGACAACTCTGGGTGCGCAGAAGCTTTTCTCAATCTTTGGTATATTTCTGAAATAGTCTCTAACGCACTTCGTTGATGGCTGCATCGTTAGTGTAGATGGATTCCTCTGCTTGTTTCTATGTGGCTTCAGAAATAGCTCCGCATCCCAGATGATCCAATAGAACTGCATGCTTCTGAAATGTTTTTCATATTGACTCTTTGTCGTGTCCACTCAGCTGACTGACAGTTAATGCTTGATATGCTGGGATGTTCCTTCGAAGAGTTGGGGGTAACTGTATGTCATTAACAGCAACGAAACGTCGCTGTTTTTCTGTTCCTGTTCTCATCCATAATCCTCTACTCGGTTGGGCTGCCAAGTGAATCACAAGTGTGATCAGTGTCTCTATTCGCGATGATAATACGTTCAAACCCTTCTTCGCCCATGAACTGGCTAGTGTGCAAACCTTGTTCTGACACTACGTCTTCCAGTTCATCTTTTGTCTCCTTCACAGTTTGCACTACTACTTTCGCTGGAACTACCTGGAATAATAGTTGTGGTTCATGGGGACCTAGTTGTGGCACAAACTCATTTTACCCCTGGAGCAGCCTTTGCAACGTATCCATAAATCGTGTCCTGTGCTGCTTGTAACTGCCAGCATCAACTTTGAACTTTGACAACAGCCCAACATACCTTTTCCAAACATCAAATGAGCTGTGTATATTTAACCTTTAGTTACCCCTATGGAAACTTCATGTGCAGCTTTATGCATGCACGAATCTTTAGGGTCAGAGCCTTTGCGAGTCTTTTTCTCACAATCAGCTTTCCCCATGAACTGGATTTAACACTTGAGGTGGTACCTGCAAATGGCATCAAAAACTACGATGTCACTCACCCCGACTAACCTTCATCTCATAATACAGTCATGTTTCGCTGCATTGATGACGATCAGAAACATTCCTAGTTGCGACAACTCTGTTTTTTTTCACAAGAAACTGTTTGACAAAAAATGCATCAGTCAAAATTTAATGTTTCCATGTTGCTTAGCCAGGTCTGATTCTTTGAGCTTGTTGAAGTTTCTCATCAGCACAAGGTAATGTTTTAGCCTCAAAGTTTTTCTTCAGTCTGCCCAGATGCAATGAACTTGTGAATGTGACATAAACAATGTATGATACACCATTTCAGTCTCTTGTATTACATCGCTGAGATTCACAGCTTTTAGTCTTTCAATAATGTCCCATCTTTCGTAATCTTGATATCGTTTGCTTTCAACCATGGCTTGCTGTACTCTGTCTAAGCCATTGGTGCCAAGTTTTCGAGAGGGATTTTTCGAAGATTCCAGGGGTACCTGTTAACGAAAGAGGGAAATATCCCTCTTTAGACCTGACCAGAGCGGGAAATTGCTGTGCCGGCACATCCGGTGAAAGGTTTCGGTTTCGATTACCTATGCATCTAATCGTGGCAACGTTTGCATTCTGGAGTAATATTTACATGTTTTTTTTTATTGTATATAACACTGTTACAACATTTATCATGTTAATACAGCTTTGGTAGTGACAAACCCCGAGTATAATGTTCACATTTTATAAAAGGTTACATTAACTTATAATATCGTTATTGTATACCATACATTATAGCTAAGTGCGTAAATGACATCAAAGTACGCTAAGAGCACATGTTTTATCGTACCTTTCATACGTACCGTCAGAGACGCATTTGAAACGTTAGGAGATAAGGTGTCTCGAAGAATGTGTCACCTCACCTCGCCTATCCTTACCTCACCTATCCTTACCTCACCTATCCTCACCTCGCCTATCCTCACCTCACCTATCCTTACCTCGCCTATCCTTACCTCACCTATCCTTACCTCACCTATCCTTACCTCGCCTATCCTTACCTCACCTATCCTTACCTCACCTATCCTTACCTCACCTATCCTTACCTCACCTATCCTTACCTCACCTATCCTCTTGGGGCCCAGTGGCCCATAAGACCGAAGTGCATCTCCTCCAGCTCGCTCTGTCAGCTGCTACACGTCTGGCTTCGTTCCAACTGTTCCACCCCAGTATGCGTCTTTCATTTTCAATAGTCGGTCGTCACGTTGTCTTTGGTCGACCAACCTTTCTTCTACCTTCAGGCGTCCAGGTTAATGCCGTCTCACATTTGCTATTCTTGTCCATTCGTAGGATATGTCCTACCCACTTCCATCTTCTTAACTTGACCTCAGTGCTGATTGTCTTCAATTTTGTTTTTTTGCGAGAATATCTCTATTTGATACAACGTTTGGCCATCGAATTTGTAGGATTCGTCTTAAGCACTTGAAAACATACAACAACGCTGGTTTAACAAGTGTGTTAAAAAGCCTCAATTTAGATCTCAATGTCTATATATTTGAACTCCATATTTGCTTTAGTTTCCTGAAGGATTACCCTACCTTTACGAATTCTGTTAACAATGTCATCGCCGTCTCCTCCTTGCTTACTAACGTTAGCACCCATGTAGTTATAGAAGAATGTGTGTCCATCTATTAATCTTTCAGGGTCGACAATCCACAACTACAGCTACCACGTCCGATTCTGTCTTATTTCGTTGGTTTCATTTCGTGGAGCATAAGGCTTTTATATGACGTATATGTGAACGTTGGAATTGCACTCGATATCCAGTATATACACTGGCGAAACGTAGATGCTTACTTCTGAAACGGACCCTGGTTACATCTACCTATACTCTCCCAACATTGTTTGTGATACTGGGTACACCATACAATTGACTATATTTCATAGGATTATGACACCGTTGCAGCGGGGTCAGTTACATATAAAACAACAAATAAAACTATGACGCCAACTCTATATAAATCTGGCGGCAATAACAAATAAAGGTGGTAACGTTGTATTTGGGGTTGTCACTTAATCGTATTGCATTATTTACCGAACCAGTTGGTGTTATTTTGTTTGGAAACGATCTGGCATTATGTTGTGATAAAAATAATTAGCATGTACCATGTATGTAAGAAGTTATAGAAACTATTGTACACCTTTGGTCCAGAAACCAAAATAAAATGTTGATATATTTTGCTATATTTTATGTTTTTTTTCGAATATTGCTAGAATATTGATACAGTTATTTATTTCTGACATAGTCCTCCTTATTGCAGATGTCTGGATCCACATTTAATCATGTAGCTCTATAATTGGTGAGTTACAACCGATTATGTATACATTGCAAATTCGCGACAAAATCTTCGCTAAATAGCTCACTACACAGCTGGTTGTGACTGGTAAAGGTTATAGATAAACCCTGGCATGGGCTTGTAACATTTAGGTACCCCTAACGTGATCTCTAGAGCCGTTTTGAGATTATTTGCCAAGTCTGATATTGTAGTTAGGTAGATGTGTGAAGTTTTCCAGCCGCGGTCGACTGTAACAACAAGCCCCGTAAGCGGGGCAAGTTGTTATATCATGCGTGGCACGTTGTTACAGCACAAAACATGACTTGTTTAGCTTTAAAAAGTATCCATTTTATGTGAACGTATAAGCGACTCAACGCGAAATAAGAACATGTTGTGTTGTTTAATATATCTGACGTGCTTTCTTCATTATGTGCGCACTACGCCCTCGCCACTACACCATTAACCTCGCCAGTATGTGCGCACTACGTCCTCGCCACTACACCATTAACTTCGCCAGTATGTGTGCACTACGTCCTCGCCACTACACCATTAACCTCGCCAGTACGTGCGCACTATGTCCTCGCCACTACACCATTAACATCGCCAGTATGTGTGCATTACGTCCTCGCCACTACACCATTAACCTCGCCAGTACGTGCGCACTACGTCCTCGCCACTACACCATTAACCTCGCCAGTATGTGCGCACTACGTCCTAGCGACTACACCATTAACCTCGCCAGTATGTGCGCACTACGTCCTAGCGACTACACCATTAACCTCGTCAGTATGTGTGCACTACGTCCTCGCCACTACACCATTAACCTCGCCAGTATGTGTGCACTACGTCCTCGCCACTACACCATTAACCTCGCCAGTATGTGTGCACTACGTCCTAGCGACTACACCATTAACCTCGCCAGTATGTGCGCACTACGTCCTATCGACTACATCATTAATCTCGCCAGTATGTGCGCACTACGTCCTCACCACTACACCATTAACCTCGCCAGTATGTGTGCACTACGTCCTCGCCACTACATTAACCTCGCCAGTAACAACGCTTCGTCAACCCACATGCCCGATATTTGAATAAAATAAAAATACCAATCAAGTGCGACAAATTCATTCGAAGGTTAAAGACACGTACAGCGACTTCCTCACATTTAGTGTCAGTGACACGGAGAGCGACTTCCTCACACTCAGTGTCAACGACACGGAGAGCGGGCCGACTTCCTCACACTTAGTGTCAGTGACACGGAGAGCGACTTCCTCACACTCAGTGTCAACGACACGGATAGCGGGCCAACTTCCCCACACTTAGTGTCAACGACACGGGGAGCGGGCCGACTTCCTCACACTTAGTGTCAACGACACGGAGAGCGGGCCGACTTCCTCACGTTAAGTGTCAACGACACGGAGAGTGGGCCGACTTCCTCACGTTAAGTGTCAACGACACGGAGAGTGGGCCGACTTCCTCACGTTAAGTGTCAACGACACGGAGAGTGGGCCGACTTCTTCACACTTAGTGTCAGTGACACGGAGAGTGGGCCGACTTCGTCACATTTAGTGTCAGTGACACGGAGAGTGGGCCGACTTCGTCACACTTAGTGTCAGTGATACGCAAAGTGAATAGCAGTTGTGTAGAGCTTGCTTACCGGCAAAAATGTTACTTTGCCCTAAGACGTCTAAAGTCAACAAATAAATGCTTCGTTGACAGGAACTGCGTAGTAAAAACACTAGTCCGGTTGCCAGCTGTACAAAATAGAGGTCAACCTGGAAGTAGGGTATGTACGAAGTTTGTTGTGGTTTCTGGTACTTTCGGGTGTACTGACCCAGAAACTGCATAATGCCACTTTGGCATCATTGAGCAATTTTTTACAACCATTTAAAAAATAGCCTATTTCATCGTCTGGGCCAGAACAATTGTCGTATAGGTTGAAGTGAACGCCGTTGCCACTGTGTATCGCATTTGCGAAGCACAACAAGAGCTTTTGAAGTTTTGTGAATAGCATCCAGGGCTGGGTCGAATTATGTAATTGTAATTGATTACAGCAAAATCGTGTCATTGTAATTGATTATGGTTTCGAAATGTTGCTGTAATTCTAATTGTAATTGTTATATTTTGTATAATTGAAGGTGTATTTCAATTACAATCAATTATAGTAAGTTTCATATAACAAACTATCTGAACAAACTATCAATAAAAATATAATTTAAGTCTCACACGGGTTGAAAATCAAAACTAATAATAACACCTGTTTATATAATCAAACAAGTGCACCAGAAAATGTCTCCCTTTTAAACAAAACTACAGGTTGTACTGTAGGCTTTTGTGTACTTTTCACATTGTGGGATTTTGTCTGTAGGGACTATGTCTTGGATCCACAAATTACATTATTGATCAGGATATATATATATATATATATATATATATATATATATATATATATATATATATATATATATATATATATCCTGATCAATAATGTAATTTGTGGATCTAAGACAGTCTCTACTGTATGTATATATATATATATATATATATATATATATATATATATATATATATATATATATATATATATATATATTTATATATATATATATATACATACATACATATATATCCTGATCAATAATGTAATTTGTGAATCTAAGGCATACATATATATATATATATATATATATATATATATATATATATATATATATATATATATCGTTGCAGTGCTCCAAGAGCCCGGTAGGATATTTGATGACGATGGTTGATGAATTCTCCCATGCAGGTGCTCGGTACAAACTGCATGGTTATATACCAGAGGGCTCTGTTCTCACCACTTGGCTCTGGTGGTGCTTGTTCATATTTATTGGCATACAACTGCGGGCCGGGCCGGGCTTGGACCTAAAGCCCGGCCCGTGCAGGGCACTAATATATATATATATATATATATATATACATACATACATATATATATATATATATATATATATCTATATATATATATATATATATATATATATATATATATATATATATATATATATATATATATATATATAATCAATTGGTAACAGCCTGAAAGCAACAAGCAATGCACATACATTGTCAGACAATGGCTAAGCTGGTATTCAAACAACATGGAAAGGCCTGTAATCCGATATTGCTTCAGAAAATATCAGCTGAGTGAAACATTGCACAATTAGCAAGCCAGTTCCACTCCTTGTGTTGTTGTCGACTGGAGACAGGTCAGGTGGACCATTTATATGGCCTCTCTCCCCATTACCAACTCACACAAAGCAAAGGGCAGACCAATTTAGAATGTTAGCTTAGAGCAGGAGCTACAACCTCAAAGTAAACACATCATCTATTATTAGTATTAGTACGCCTGATGTTTGTGTGACCCAACAAGGACATTGTTTAGAATGCACTCAAAAGTCTGATAAATGATCGGTTGACTGAATGTTGTTATTGTTTCTAGCGTACAATAACATGCTAACATGTATATATTTTATATAATAAAAATATGTTTTAAAGGATGTCTTTTTATTTATTGTAATTCAAAGTCACAATTCAACAAAATGTACAAACAGTAATGTTATATTTGTTTATCAATTGTGTACAAAATATTGAAATTCAGCAAAACGTGCAAAAATATATAATTAACAAATGCTGAATATATTTGGTTTTGCATTATGTAACTGTAATTGAAACGGTGTAATTGATTTGAAAAAATATGAGTGTAATTGTAATAATTGAAATAAAAAATGAAATGTAATTGTAATTGATCTAATTTTGTGTAATTGGACCCACCCCTGATAGCATCTGCTATTTTTATCATTATTGTTAATTAACTTTATTCGTTCTCGGCATTTCCACAGTGACTCATTTACATCAGCGTCGGCGTAGTAACATCTTTGTTGGAATTTCTCCTATGATAGTTACCGTGTTTATATTACAGTCATATATTATGTGGTTATATCTACACATCCCAGCAATTTATTGTATTCTGCGGTGTGGCATATTTGGGGCGGTATTGGGTCTTGGCCCCTTTCGGCTAACTGTTTAAATTTTGTTTCGTATATAACCTGTTGCGCCACTACGTGGTAGCATAGTAAACTAATGGGTCACTATCATAGATATTAATAATTATTAGTACTATATACCTATGGTTACTACTAACGGGTTACTACTTTGCCTCTCCCCTCGCGAGATGCTAGGTACGCTAGGTATGCTAGGTATGTATATGTTGTCGCTATGTCGTGCTGCGAATATTTACTAACTTATTATTATTTTTTCCAGGCAATCCAACTCTTGCATTGTCACAGATCAAGAAATTAGGTGTTTGCGTAGCCGTAGAGCAAACATGTAATTCCAGCAAGATTTCCTAAACAACTGCATTCGTAGAAGTGCATAATATCCTGCGAGTACAACCCGAAAACAGCCTAGCGTAACGCCGCCACGTGCGCGTGTTTACAGCGCGTCAATATTTAAAACCACGATAAAACGTCCCGGATGTAGCACCAACGAAAGGCAAAAATGGCGTCGCGTAGACGAAAGTTACCCGTTCGTCCTAGCAGCTCAGAACACAACTCAGTATCCGTATCAAGGCAGTTACATGAACTAGAACCAGACGAGTTTGTTACACTAAAATACCCTGACAACGCAGGTAATGTTTTATCTGGTGATTTCAACATGATTCGCTAAATGTTACTAAAATGCCGAGCACGTCAACCATGCCCCTTCCAGACGTCACCGCTTTTTAGAGATTTATACAAACTGTAAAAGCGCAGCCCGGTGCAACTAGAAAGCTGAATACGTTGATTTTGTTTGGAGCCAACCGTTTCCCCAAATTGACGACAACAAGTTTTGTTTTGAAAAATGCCTTTGTTTGGTATTTGAAACCGTAATTCATGTAATTATATGATAAATTTTAGTATATTAACCAAGTTAGATGATTACTTCGGCAATATTATGTTATATAATCACCGTTTTACCAACTTGTCTTTTCTTTAGACTAGTTTAGGCTTTGGCCTTTAAAAAGTTGAAGTTTAGCCTTTAAGATTTACTTCAGACAAATTTGTTATCAAATATCAACCAAAATTTTTATAACATCTTGTCTTCTAATTAATGTTATCAGTAAAAATACCTCAGTTGTGTAAAAATTAGCCTTTTAAGTTTTGAAATGAGATGCCTTGACACTTGCCTTCACTGCCACTGGCTTACCTTAGTTTGAAGTTGCAGTGGACAGCAATCCTAATATTTTAAAATTTTAAATGAATTTGTTTTCAAACGTGCGTGCACATTGTATTAAACGATTACATCTTTTAGATTCTATAGCGTTTAATTGTCCAATTGTTTTACTAAATATTTTGTTATCACACTCAGGTCTGGGTCCGAGTACATTTTTATGAGTATGAATACGAGTACATTGGTGATGGCTGAATACGAGTACATTACTAAAAGCTGATTACGAGTACATATTGTATGATATAGTAAATTATTAGTAATAGCATATTTAAAAAAATAAAACTTGTTAATTAATTTATATAATTCAGGAACACTTGATTATGCAAAGGCTGTTGATCACACATGTGGCATTATATATATAGGGGCACTCTGATTAACCCACCATTGATTCATCGACATACTCTGTGAGTGATTGCTAAATCTGCACAGTGTTAAGCAAGTTATAAAATTAAACAAATAGGAATAGATCTGAGGCACTAAACCACTTCTCTTATATCTGCTCTCTCAGACCTTAGATGTAGTTTTGTTAGCACCTGACTGTTAATTGCACTTATCATCTGACCACCTTCTGATTGTAGATTATGTAGAGAGCCTTGATCTGCTCACTACAAAACACTTTTACTGAGAATGTGCAACTGGATTCACAAATCAGACAATGTAAATGTAGGTTTACTCTGCATAATACACAATATGAGGCTTATTAAGCAATAATATATAACAGTACATCAGGTGCATGATCTAACAATAATAATTTATTTATTATAATAAAAAATATAACCATTAAAACAAGTACTTTATCAGACTGCATGTATTGGTCTCGCCCCAGCATTACCTATGTAATGTAGTGAGTCTACTTGTGAGAAGAGTTCTCCAAATTGGAACAAAGGGGTTGTGTACTAATTTTAATAAAAACTACTGGTGCTGTGTGACTTGAGTCACCATAGAAATATATTCAGCTAGTTCTTAACACTGTCCCTTGTAGGAGCAACACACACATTTTAAGGCTAACTGATGAATGGCCCCTTCATTGTGGACTTCCTGGCTTAATTAGACAAAAACAAGGATTATAGCTGGAGCTGGTTACTGGCATAACTGTTTGCCTAAGGCTAACTATGGGTTTCTGACTGGGAAAAGATGCTGATTTAGTGAAGCCTTTAGTTAATTTGTTATATCAATCATAAATAATGTATTTGAACATTTCCAATACTTTGTGGGAGTATTTAAATAAAAAAATATCTTCATTCTGTTAAATACAAAATTTGTATTTAACAGAATGAAGATATTTTTAATACATGATAAAACTATATTTAAAACAAAATCATAACTAATTATTAAATTATATTAAAAAAAATACTCAAATGTACTCAAACAATCTTAGTATATTGAGCATGAGTACGAGTATATAACCCAACATTTCCATGAGTACCGAGTACATTGGCTCCAGATCTGCTCAGGTCATTGTTGAGGGTGTGCTCTATTGGTAGATACCACTTTAAGCAAAAATATGTACAATGCATGCATATCAACTATAAAACTCCCAAAGTCTCATGGAATTTGTGTGAATAAGGTGATTATCATTTAAATAGTCAATCATGACTCCAATCAAAATAATAATACTCTGTTTTTTAATCAATAGTCCTGCTTTAGCCCCAGATAGAGATATTCAAAGTATAAAACATAAGTTTTATGAAACAGTATATACACAAAGACACGTATATTAAAAATACTTTCAGAGGTACAAATGGACAACATGAATTGATCATTCTTATTTTAAACACAGTAAAGCTATTTTTCTGTTGGTGTAATTTACAATTACTATTATTGCTTTGTTTTAGAACAACACCCCCTGGTGGGCCGAGGCGCCACTACGACATTGGTACAAACTGATGTGCATGAGTCCGTTGGTGTTAAAATAAAAACGGAACCCGTCGAAGAGCCCCGACGATCCTCTCGGAAACGCAACTCTAAGTCAGCCCTCGAGTTGCTTGGAATTACACCAAAGAAGGAGTCATCATCGGGAACAGTTCACACACCAAAGAAGGAGGCATCATCGGGAACAGTTCACACACCAAAGAAACACAGACCGAAACCTGACACAACCGTATCAGAATCATGCAGTCTAAACCAGTCATGTGCAAAAATGACAGAGGAAAGCGCCACACCAAAGAAGGTAGTTTCTCGAGGACGCGGAAGACCACGCAAAAAGGCCGAGACGACTGGCGCTGTAATTGTCCGACAGAATGTCTCTCACAGGGAGGAGATTGGCAGTGGTGATGTTGTTTGGAATGGAACTGGGCATCAGGATTTAACTGGGAATGACGTGGGAGGTGTAGCGACAGACAAAAATGGGGAAGGAGATGCTATCAGTGGTCCGATCGCAATGGTGTCGTCTCGCAAAACCATCCCCATTGGCAATAATAGAGCAGTTAAGACTATGCAGGCTGACAATCTTCCGACAAGCAATTCTGTTCAGATGTCTTGCTCCGGGAAAGAAGCCACATCGCCAGAAACCGATCAGCTGACAAGACTCTTAATACAGCTCTCGTCATCTGCAAACAACGGAACTGAAGTGAATGGGGTCGACGAACAACTGGAAGCCACAGAAATGTTGCAGAATGCAGCGTTTGATGGCCAGACAGAAGTCACAACTGGTGACGGTGATCAAAGAGCTTTTCCACGACAGACATTTGTACTTGTTGAAGCTGACAGGATGCCTGAGAAAGCAGGGTCATCGGTGGCGGAAGGTGGTGAAAACGAAACAAATGGTCAGTATATAATTTTTGTGACAGCCTCTTGCAGTATTCTTCTTGAAAATGGTCAAGTTTGGATTTTTTTAAGCGAACTAGAAGTATTATTCCTGTTATAAATAGTCTGATTACTTTTCATATAGCAGAGTTTCTTTTTTTAACTGTTAAACATCTTGAGTAATATGTTAAGTACTGCTTAATTACTAATGTGTTCTTTAACATGTTTACTTTTTTGACAATTTCTTTATTTGTAGCAATTCTGTTCATCTTCTTGATCTTCTGCAGAAATAGTGCAAGAGAACACAGAGTCAGCGTGTGATGACACTGATGGTGACACTGGCGCCGTGTCGGTCGTTGACCTGGCCAATCTGGATGTTGGTGACACGGGCAGATCGCTGCGGGTCCCTAGACGAATGCTACCCCCCAAACATGCCTGCGTCCCCGTCACAAGTGATGACCTCGATAACCCCGAACGCAGTGTCTCTGGGAAGCGCGTGAAGCCGATGCGACAGGTCGTCATGACCCAGAACTTGCAAGACATCGTGGACAAGCTGGAGCCCGCTGATGAGATGAAGAACCACATCAACGTCACACAGGGTAAGTTCAACTGTTAGCACAAAAATGTCTCAGCTAAATTATAATTTATTAAATAGGTAGTTGCTACTGATAACGTAATGCCTGTGTGTAATACAAACGTACTGCCTGTGGTGATAGTGTCATACAAACGTACTGCCTGTGTGTAATACAAATGTACTGCCTGTGGTGATAGTGTCATACAAACCAGTATTGCACTGTTATGCATGTGCGCCAAACAGTTAGTTAAAACTCGTTGCTTCAGAATGTTGCATTGGGCTTGCTCAATACAACATTCTGAAGCAACCCATGCGTACAACCCAGTATTGTTTAATAAGCGTATAATATTATATAGATTACACAACTGTGTTCAGTGCATTGTCAAAGGGGCACCTTACATAGGTGACTATTTCTGTGTTAAAAATCACTGTGTTTAATACAGATAATGTGACACGGTGGTATGGTATCCATATTATGTGTACATTTATGAGAGACTTATGACCACCCACCCCTGCTGTCTGCTTCTGCCTGTCCAAGCAAAAGTGGACTTTGAGATGGCGACTTGATGAAATGATCTAAAACAGGAGGACCCAGTTTATGTTCATGTGTTTGTAAAGCTCAATAAACAGGAGAACCCAGTTTATGTTCATGTGTTGTAAAGCCCAATAAACTGCATAGCAAGCAACAACTAATCAGCGATATCATGTAATCACAACAGTTTTAAACCATTCATTCAGTATATATTTTGTAAATACAACTGTTAAGTTTTCTCACTGCAACGTTTCAGCAACCATCAGTTGCCTATTTCAGGAACTGAATTCTGCAATCAGTCATCCCAGAATGAATTTCCTGAAGAAGAGAACCAATGGTTGTTGAAACGGCGCAGTGGGTAATCTTCATAGGAATTCTATATTAAGTTATTCTCCCAACTTTACGACAATATAATGTTATATTTAAGCTTTTATCAACCTGCACTACATATATACATGTTGATATTCTTTGTGTTCCGTAGTGGGAACTGGGAACAGGAAACACTTCACGTGTAAGTACTGCGACAAGCCTCTGCTGGACCGCCATGACTTCCGCAGACACATCAAGAAACACCCAGAGGTCGACTACAAGCCGTTCATCTGTCCGCTCTGTGGATACAGAGGTAACATCTGTCCTAGTCCTCAGCATATTGCCTTATTTGAGCCGTCTACTCTTCTACTGTTCAAGCTTTTGACTTATAGTTGCCCTAGTGATATAAGTGTCCAAAACACTGAAAAGTCAAAATAATCATGTCATTGGATGTTAATTATGCATTTTTAAAAGCAATTGAAAGGCAAAAATGATAGCATTCCAGTGATTATTGTGAAAGTTATAAAGTTTGACACAACACTTTGGAATTCCAAAGAGTTGTGTCAAAGGAACTGTTACTTCCCCTACTTGACCAGACAGATGTGTGCTATAGCCAAGTCTGCTGACTGTTGATTGCAGCCCAGATACGAGCTCAGATAGCACGCCATATCAACATCCATAGTGACATCAAACCATACACATGCACGGAGTGTGGAAAGGGGTTCAACTTTAAACAGAAGGTAAATCCTAAATACTGTACGGTTTACATACATAATGCTGCTATCAGAAGTTCTTGTTATTTTGGGGTTGTTTTGTTAACAATATTGTTCAGAGTTGATATTCTTTGTAATGTTTATTTTAAACATCATTCTCTCTACACATAAATGTTACTTACAAATCAATAAAGAAAAAGTCAGTGCCTTTAATAACCAGCAAGCTACAAAAATGCTAAATTACTTGTGGTACAACAACTTATAGTATTACTATTATTAGCTGTTACAGAATAGTAGGTCTAACGTATTCGTGTCCCTCGCCAACTGCGTGTCCCTCCCAACTGCGTGTCCCTCCCAACTGCGTGTCCCTCCCAACTGGGTGTCCCTCCCAACTGCGTGTCCCTCCCAACTGCGTGTCCCTCCCAACTGCGTTTCCCTCGCCAACTGCGTGTCCCTCCCAACTGCGTGTCCCTCGCCAACTGCGTGTCCCTCCCAACTGCGTGTGCCTCCCAACTGCGTGTCCCTCCCAACTGGGTGTCCCTCCCAACTGCGTGTCCCTCCCAACTGCGTGTCCCTCCCAACTGCTATTGACATTATTCAAATTGTTGTTTTATAAAAATGAAATATCAGACAAATCAAGTTGTTGTTTTATAAAAATGAAATATCAGACAAATGTATGTGTCAGTCATCTGCAAAGCTCTGTTCTTAAGTTGCAACTACACATGAAGTATCACCGCGATGAACGTGACGAGCAGTGCCCCCTTTGTGAGAAGGCGTTTCACGAACACAAGACGCTGAAAACACATCTCCTTAAGATTCACAATGTCTTCAACATGAGAGGTACTCTCTCTTCCGTCCAAAGAAGTTGTGATGTTGGAATTGTTTTTGTTCTGAAAGTTTACTTCATCTACATTCATTAATATTTATTTTGCTGATGACAGATTGTGCATATATTGAGAGCATGTGCTCTTAAAGTTGTCAACAAATAGATGACTATGCTAAGGACTTCAAATTACGACATGTTGTTGTGTTTCCTACTAGAAGCAAGTTAATTTGAAAGAGTTGGTGCAGCAACTGAGAAAGTGCTAGTTCCAATATTTGTATCATCTCTGGGAAAAAAAATTAATCCATATTAACAAGATTTAACAAGATTTGCCATCCAAGCCAAAGGCCCAGATGGCAAGTGGACAAGGAAGCCATTGGCTTATCGAGAGTCCAACAATGTTCATCTACTTATAACCCGCCCTCCTGAGATATGTGTCAACCTTGTTTTTAAACATATTCACGCTGCTGGCAGTTACACAATCTGTAGATAATTTGTTCCATTAATTTATTGTCCTCTGTGAGAATGAGTGCATCCTGATGTCCAATCTACATTGATCCTTTACTAATTTTACCTCATGTCCTCTAGTTCTGCTATCCTTCTTGAGTGAGAAAAACATATTTCTGTCAATATTTTCATACCCATTCAATATTTTAAAAACTTCAATCTGATCTCCTCTTAACCTCCTTGTCTCTAGAGTTGTTAAACCACATTCTTTCAGGCGTTCTACATAACTAAGGTCTCTAAGTTCTGGAATCATTTTAGTTGCTCTCCTTTGTATGCGTTCAAGCGTATCTATATCGTTCTTACGATATGGTCTCCATGCTTGTATACAGTATTCTAAATGAGGTCAAACTATTGCTTTATAAAGAGGTATAATTAACTTTTTTCCCTTGTATGTTATGTTTCTTCTAATCAATCCAAGAATTTGATTACCCTTTGAAGCTGCAATACCACACTGCTCTGAAACTTTCATATCAGCACTTATTGTAACTCCTAAGTCCTTTTCTTTTACAGTAGTACCCAGAACAGTATCTCCCATTTTATAGTTTACATTCAAGTTCCCATGTCCTGTATGTAGGCATTTACATTTCCCAAAATTGAACAGCATCTGCCATTTCTCAGACCATTTCACTAATCTGTCTAGATCGTTTTGTAAATGTTGTTTATCACCATCAGTATTAACCTTTCTGAACAGTTTTGTGTCATCCGCAAATTTCAGTACGTTACTTGTTATACTGTCTTCCAAGTCATTGATATAAATTAAGAATAATATAGGTCCTAATACGTATCCTTGAGGTAACCCACTCAAAACCGATTTCCAGTTAGAAACTTCTCATCTACTACAACTCGTTGTCTTCTGTCAGTCAGCCATTGTTCTATCCAGTCAGTTATGCTATCCCCGATACCATGGGCTTTTAATTGAAGTAGTAATCTTTTATTAAGTCGAGCCAGTAATTGTGTCTTGACGAATTTGTCATTTCTCTTGTAGCCTAGTGTGGACAGATGTAAGCTAGTATCATTTCACTTGTAGCCTTGTGTGGACAAGTGTAAACTAGTATCATTTCTCTTTTAGCCCAGTGTGAACAAATGTAAACTAGTATCATTTCTCTTGTAACCCAGTGTGGACAAGTGTAAGATAGTGTAATTTCACTTGTAGCCTAGTGTGGACAGATGTAAGCTAGTATCATTTCACTTGTAGCCTTGTGTGGACAAGTGTAAACTAGTATCATTTCTCTTTTAGCCCAGTGTGAACAAATGTAAACTAGTATCATTTCTCTTGTAACCCAGTGTGGACAAGTGTAAGATAGTGTAATTTCACTTGTAGCCCAGTGTGGACAAATATAAACTAGTATCATATCACTTGTAGCCCAGTATGGACAAATATAAACTAGTATCATTTCACTTGTAGCCCAGTATGGACAAATATAAACTAGTATCATTTCACTTGTAGCCCAGTGTGGACAAATATAAACTAGTATCATTTCACTTGTAGCCCAGTGTGGACAAATATAAACTAGTATCATTTCACTTGTAGCCCAGTGTGGACAAATATAAACTAGTATCATTTCTCTTGTAACCCAGTGTGGACAAGTGTAAGATAGTGTAATTTCACTTGTAGCCCAGTATGGACAAATATAAACTAGTATCATTTCACTTGTAGCCCAGTATGGACAAATATAAACTAGTATCATTTCACTTGTAGCCCAGTGTGGACAAATATAAACTAGTATCATTTCTCTTGTAACCCAGTGTGGACAAGTGTAAGATAGTGTAATTTCACTTGTAGCCCAGTGTGGACAAATATAAACTAGTATCATATCACTTGTAGCCCAGTATGGACAAATATAAACTAGTATCATTTCACTTGTAGCCCAGTGTGGACAAATGTAAACTAGTATCATTTCACTTGTAGCCCAGTATGGACAAATATAAACTAGTATCATTTCACTTGTAGCCCAGTATGGACAAATGTAAACTAGTATCATTTCTCTTGTAGCCCAGTATGGACAAATATAAACTAGTATCATTTCACTTTAGCCCAGTATGGACAAATATAAACTAGTATCATTTCACTTGTAGCCCAGTGTGGACAAATATAAACTAGTATCATTTCTCTTGTAACCCAGTGTGGACAAGTGTAAGATAGTGTAATTTCACTTGTAGCCCAGTATGGACAAATATAAACTAGTATCATTTCACTTGTAGCCCAGTATGGACAAATATAAACTAGTATCATTTCACTTGTAGCCCAGTATGGACAAATGTAAACTAGTATCATTTCACTTGTAGCCCAGTATGGACAAATATAAACTAGTATCATTTCACTTGTAGCCCAGTATGGACAAATGTAAACTAGTATCATTTCTCTTGTAGCCCAGTGTGGACAAATGTAAACTAGTATAATTGTAATTGTGCTTCAGTTCATTCTTGTGTGTTGTTCCAGAGTTGATGAAGAACCTGTCCAGCAACACAAAAGAACCGATCCACATAGTCCTGCCCATGGAGATGACTGACCAACTCAACATGGTTGACATCACCATTCCGTTGACAGAGACAGGCAATAATGAGGCACAGAGTGTCATGCCTGGTGCAGACACTGACAGTCACCAGGCTAGTGACGTGTCGGGCCATGTCAACGCCATTGGTGACGACACTAAGTCGATAATGTTGAGTGAACAGGATATCGAACAACTTGGCCTGTCAGAAGTTGCAGAGGAAGCCACAACAGAGGGAGCCACCAGTGGTGTGGAGAGTGTCGCACCAAAGAACGTGAAGAAACGGAACGGTGTCAAGAAGTCTGTGTTGTATGGCACCCGCAAGACGAACATCAACACCTCAAGGTTCAAGTAAGTGGTCTGTGCGATACACGATAATGTTCACACTTATGCTATGGTCTTGTAAAATTGAACATTGTTGCCAGTTAGAGTAGCACACTTCAAATGGCAGATTGATGGGAAGCCTTTGACACAACCTAAATTTTTTTGTGGTATTTATTTAAAAATTGAGAGCTTTATACATAGATAAAACCAAGTACCAGTCACAAACTGGCATGTCGTGAAAATGGGTGACTAGAGTCAGCTCCTACAACTTGAGTCAACATGTCTGCCAAATACAATACTTACAATTACTATGCTTAGAATGTATTTACACAATGAGAGTCTGTTGCTGCCACCTAGTGAATAAATTGGATACTATGTTGAGCCACTAAAAATAGCAGCATTGAGAAGTGTGCTTGTGGTAATGATCTGAAGCTCGTCTTCTCGTCCAGGATGGGACTGCTCCCTATACGGGCTACGGAGGCAGGAGTGAAGAGAGCAGCGGTGTTTGATCCCGTGACGGGGAAGAGGAAGAGGTTTGTGAACAACCAAAGGGTTGTCTCGGAGGACCAGGTGGAGCCTGACCTGCTCGTTTACTGCAACGTCGACACTCGTAAGTGTAGGGGCAGTCTCAAAATGTGGGGCATCTCACAGGTTCACTGTTGTATTCAAAAGCATCAAATCTATGTCTAAAATCTGATATAATAAATCATATTTAATGGGCAAAGTTATGTTATAAATTGTTTGTTCGTTTGTATGTATGTATGCAGTGGCATATTTAGGGGGTATTGGGTCATGCCCCCTTTGGCTTAGATGTTTGATTTTTTTCATATATAACATGTATCTAGAATAAATGTGAGAATTTTTATATTTCAAATACAGTAACAGAACTATATACAGCACCACCCAGTAAAACCCCAACAAGAACGATTATACTGAAACTGGCAGACGTGAGAGCCTATTATCTAGAGGTGGTGGTAAAGTGTATTATATTGAAACTGTCAGACGTGAGAGCCTAGTATCTGGAGGGGTGGTAAAGTGTATTATACTGAAACTGTCAGACGTGAGAGCCTAGCATCTGGAGGGGTGGTAAAGTGTATTATACTGAAACTGTCAGACGTGAGAGCCTAGCATCTGGAGGGGTGGTAAAGTGTATTATACTGAAACTGTCAGACGTGAGAGCCTAGCATCTGGAGGGGTGGTAAAGTGTATTATACTGAAACTGTCAGACGTGAGAGCCTAGCATCTGGAGGGGTGGTAAAGTGTATTATACTGAAACTGTCAGACGTGAGAGCCTAGCATCTGGAGGGGTGGTAAAGTGTATTATACTGAAACTGTCAGACGTGAGAGCCTAGCATCTGGAGGGGTGGTAAAGTGTATTATACTGAAACTGTCAGACGTGAGAGCCTAGCATCTGGAGGGGTGGTAAAGTGTATTATACTGAAACTGTCAGACGTGAGAGCCTAGCATCTGGAGGGGTGGTAAAGTGTATTATACTGAAACTGTCAGACGTGAGAGCCTAGAATCTGGAGGGGTGGTAAAGTGTATTATACTGAAACTGTCAGACGTGAGAGCCTAGCATCTGGAGGGGTGGTAAAGTGTATTATACTGAAACTGTCAGACGTGAGAGCCTAGCATCTGGAGGGGTGGTAAAGTGTATTATACTGAAACTGTCAGACGTGAGAGCCTAGCATCTGGAGGGGTGGTAAAGTGTATTATACTGAAACTGTCAGACGTGAGAGCCTAGCATCTGGAGGGGTGGTAAAGTGTATTATACTGAAACTGTCAGACGTGAGAGCCTAGCATCTGGAGGGGTGGTAAAGTGTATTATACTGAAACTGTCAGACGTGAAAGCCTAGTATCTAGAGGTGTGGAACTTTTTATATGGTGTCTTATATTTATCATACTTTGAATAGTAGCGTGATGTACAGCATCATGGAGCACTTGGTGAATATGGTGCTATAGAAATTTTATTTTTACTTGGACCATTTCTACTGATGATGCACTGTCTACGATGATATACGCTGTCCTGTTAAATAGAACACAGTATTGCACTGTTACGCACGCGCGCTAAAGCATTAATTCAAATAGTGCATGCAGTATGATGCGTAAATTACTGTTTTATTGCATTAAATGTGCAGAAATGTTAGTTATTAACCCATATAATAAATATCTTATTGGACGATGTTGTGTTTTATGTACTTGTTGCTTCAGAGTGTTGTATTTGGCTCACAAGCTCGCTCAATACAACATTCTGAAGCAAGTGTGTGCGTGCGTGCGTGCATGCGTGCGTGCGTGCGTGTGTGTGCGTGAGACTGGCTTTACCAGAGTGTGTGGGCGGGTGAGCGTGCGTGTGTGTGTGTGTGTGTGCGAGACTGGCTGTACCAGTGTGTTGTGTGTGTTTCCAGAAACGACTGCCTCCAAGGTACTCTTTCACTGTCGGCTCTGTCAGAACAAAGTCTTCCCGAGCAAGACGCAGTTTGCGTCCCACCTGGAGGGGGTTCACTCGGACATCCGTGCCTGGAAGTGTCACCTGTGCAACTACACATGTGAGTGTCATCATCTCTATTTAAAACTCCCTCCTTTGTTTACTAAGCCTAGCGTGAATTGGGTTTGTTGATGTTCAGATATCTAGTGTGTGAATAGTTTAAGGCAATGAGCGCTCCTCAAAAATCGACATTTTTCCCGATTTTATTTTTTCTGGTCATTTTCATGTTTAGTAATATCGATGTACTATGATCATCTAACTGTTGATCTGTTTTATACATATAAATAAGTTTATCAAATGCAATAAAAACGAACATTTGTAGCATGCCCATTGTTTTTATAAACAAACTGTTGATTGTCTGAAACAAAATGCTTATATATATATATATATATATATAAAATAAGCTTTTTGTTTCATATATATATATATATATATATATATATATATATATATATATGTGAGCATAACAAATATTTTTTTCATGTATTTGTTATGCTTAACATGTGTATTTATATATACATGTATTTGTCTACCTGTATTTTATGTATCTCTATGGGGAATTGTCTGAATTTAAATATTATTATTATTTTAGAGTAATTGTCTTATGCAATTGCGATAGAAAAATACAAATTTTTTTCAAAGCCACGTGTTCTGTCATCTTTGTAAACAATCCAACATATCTTTGTAAACAATCCAACATATCTGGTGTTGGTGCAGAGCTTCACTTTCGCAGTGCATCATGGTAGTACTGGTTCTATAATAACTATGGTAGATTCTGAGCATTTGATCTAGAAGAAAAATTTTCTCCATATGTATGTAGCCAGTCAATGTGCCAAGTTAGAACAAATTTAGATAAACAAGATTTGCCATCCAAGCCAAAGGCCCAGATTTCAAGTGGACAAGGATGCCATTGGCTTATCGAGAGTCCAACAATATTCATCTACGTGTAACCTGCCCTCCTGAGATATGTGTCAACACTGTTTTTAAACATATTCATGTTGCTGGCATTTACACAATCCGTAGACAATTTGTTTCATTCATTTATTGTCCTTTGTGAGAACAAGTACTTCCTGATATCCAATCTACACTGATCCTTTACTAATTTTACCTCATGTCCTCTAGTTCTGCTATCCTTCTTGAGTGAGAAAAACATATTTCTATCAATATTTTCATACCCATTCAATATCTTAAAAACTTCAATCTGATCTCCTCTTAACCTCCTTGTCTCTAGAGTTGTTAAACCACATTCTTTCAGGCGTTATTCATAACTAAGGTCTCTAAGTTCAGGAATAATTTTAGTTGCTCTCCTCTGTATGCGTTCAAGCGTATCTATATCCTTCTTACAGTATGGTCTCCATGCTTGTATACAGTACTCTAAATGAGGTCTAATTACTGCTTTATAGGTATAATTAGCTTTTTTCCTTGTATGTTATGTTTCTCCTAATCAACCTAAGAATTTTATTACACTTTGAAGCTGCAATACCACACTGTTCTGAAACTTTCATATCAGCACTTATTGTTATTCCTAAGTCCTTTTCTTTGACGGTAGTACCCAGAACAGTATCTCCCATATCATAGTTTATATCCAAGTTCCCTTGTCCATGTATGTAGGCATTTACATTTCCCAAAATTGAATAACATCTGCCATTTTTCAGACCATTTAACTAATTTGCCTAGATCATTTTTTAAATGTTGTTTATCACCGTCAGTGTTAACCTTTCTAAACACTTTTGTGTCATCCACAAATTTCAGTACGTTGCTTGGTATATTGTCGTTGATAGTCATTGATATATATTAAGAATAATAAAGGTCCTAATACTGATCCTTGTGGTACCCCACTCAAAACATCTTTCCCATTACTACTATCATAAACCTTTCAATGCGGAGTGGAGTTGTTCCACAGGATTTCAAACAAGCTCTTGTAAATCCTCTTATTAAAAGACAAACTTTGTACAAAAGTGACCTAAAGAATTATCGTCCTATCTCTAATCTTAGTTTTCTGTCAAAAATATTGGAAAAAGTAGTTGCTAATCGCCTTCATGAACATATCTACAACCATCACTTATCAAATGATCTACAGTCTGCATATAAACGATTCCACTCTACCGAAACAGCTCTTCTCAAGATACACAATGATATAGTTGATAACATGGACAATGGCAAAGTCACAGCACTCACTTTACTTGATCTCTCAGCTGCTTTCGATACAATTGATCATTCAATCCTTTTACAACGCCTCCATAGATATTTTGGAATTTCTGGCCAAGCTCTTCGGTGGTTCAAATCATTTTTATCAGACAGATATCAAAGTATTAACATATCTGGCACATTATCTAGCCCACAACATCTACCATTTGGAGTGCCACAAGGATCGGTCCTTGGCCCTGTTCTGTTCAGCTTATATACTACATCGCTCAGCCAAGTTATTGCTAATCGTAATCTCAGTCATCACCTTTATGCTGATGACACACAGGTTTACATATCACTTTCACAATCAAATGTACAAGAATCTCTTTCAACTTTAAGTGATTGTCTTACTGATATCTTGTCGTTGATGGAATCAAGTAAGCTAAAGCTTAATCCAGACAAAACAGACCTTATTATTATTGGCACTAAACAACAAAGAAATAAAGTCATCAACCGTTTCCCAGTTAAACTGCTTGGCAGTGATACATTCCCATCAGATACTGTTTGCAATCTAGGTGTTATCTTTGACAGTGACTTCAACTTTCGCCAGCATATCTCTCAAGTATGTAAATCCTGTTTCTATCATATTCGTGATCTTCGTCGAATTCGGCGTCACATATCTATATCTACTGCTAAAACAATATCAACGGCACTAATTAGCAGCCGCCTTGACTATTGCAATTCACTACTAAATAACATTGCTAAAAGAGACTTGGCTAAACTCCAACAAGTACAAAATTGTCTGGCACGTGTGGTTCTCAGGGCGCCTCGGTTTTCACCGTCACTACCACTACTTAAACAGTTACACTGGCTTCCAGTTTCCTACCGAATTAATTTTAAGCTGTCCACTCTTGCATATCGTGCTCTATCTACACAACAACCATCCTACTTGGCTAGTCTCCTGCATCTTTCAAATATCCCTAGGCAGCTAAGATGATCAACTTCACAACAACTTATTGTACCTAAAACAAAACTTAACTTGGGTAAACGTGCTTTCTCTGTCGCTGTGCCTAGGGTCTGGAATGAACTCCCTATCACTTTGAAAACATCAGGAACTATTGCTATTTTCCGAAAAAAACTCAAGACATATCTATTCCAACTTGCATTCCCACCATAAATGTTCGGTTGTCCCTCGTTCTGATACTGACTTTTGCGTGTCCCTGTTTACGATTACGCTTACTGATTCTGTTTTGTCGCGCCTCTGAACTCAGGTTCCTGAGGATGTAGGCGCCATAGAAGTCAATTATTATTATTACTTCCAGTTTGAAACCTCTCCATCTGCTACAACATGCTGTCTTCTGTCAGTCAGCCATTGTTCTATCCAGTCGATTATGCCATCCCCGATACTATGGGCTTTTAATTTAAGTAGTAATCTTTGATGTGGCACTTTATCAAAAGCTTTCTGAAAATCTAAATAGATAATATCTACTGGCGATCCCTCATCTATCCACTTAGTAATTTCTTCCAAAGAACATAACATATTTGTTAAGCATGACCTCGCTTTTAGGAATCCATGTTGAGATGAATTTAATAATTTATGCCTAACAAGGAAGTCCACCATATGGTCTTTAATTAACCTTTCTGATAATATACAAATCACTGACGTTAAACTCACTGGTCTGTAATTCTCTGACGTATTTCTTGAACCCTTTTTAAATAATGGTATGATGTTTGCTTCTTTCCATTCAAAAGGAACCACTTCCTCTTAATGACAAGTTGAACATTCTTGAAAGTGGTGTACTAATTTGTTCTACTGTTTCCATTAGTAGTTTGGAGGAATTCCATCCACTCCAGATGATTTATTATCCTCCATTGCCTTTATTTTCTTAGTACCATTTCTGGAGGTACAATTAACTGCCCTAAATAGTAAGATTTAGCCTCCTGAAATTTAGCCTCTGGAACTGGTAATGAACTAATATCCTCTCTTTAGTCAATCCATTGTCCAGATATATACATCACGGTGAATCATTTCAAATTCAAGATGGGCGCCGTTGTCACCACCACCTGGTGGTAAAAAAATTGTGTAATAAATTTGTGACATGACAGGCTACACACCTGAAAGTGTGTCACAGGTAATAGCCATGTGACAGAATGTTGACACATCTGAGAGTTTGTCACAGGTAATAGCCATTTGACAGACTGTTGACACACTTGAGAGTGTGTCACAGGTAATAGCCATGTGACAGACTGTTGACATACCTGAGAGTGTGTCACAGGTAATAGCCATGTGACAGACTGTTGATACACCTGAGAGTGTTACAGGTAATAGCTGTGTGACAGAGGATTGACACACCTGAGAGTGTGTCACAGGTAATACCTGTGTGACAGATGATTGACATATCAGAGAGTGTGTCACAGTTAATAGCCATGTGACAGACTGTTGACACACCTGAGAGTGTGTTGTTTGTTGTAGGTCGGCTACGTACGAGTCTGTTTGTCCACCAGAGAGTTCACAGCGGCGTCAAGGACCACATATGCAATGTCTGTGGCAAAGGATTCCTCTTCCGACAGAAGGTAACATCCCACACGTCTACCTTTGTCAGCGATGGTTACCGTATAACTAACTTATGTAATTGTAATATTACGTTTGTTGTGTTACATTGTAAAATTCACACTGTAAACCAAACAATACTAAGTTTCTAGCTTACAATAAGAATTGAATTGTATTTCAGCATGTTTATTAAGAAGTTTACATATTTACACTGTAAACTATTTACGGCATCCAATTGCCGTAACAAGTTGTCTAGATTTTACTGTTATTTGTTATACAAAAAAACTAAATTTAAATTTAATGCAATTAACAAGCTAATCATATTAACTAATCACAAATTAGCTTATGATCAGTTTTCTTGCTGCAAAACAGTGTGTGCCAAAGTTTTGAAACACGTATTGTCATAGGTAGGGTTGCCTCAGTATTAAAATATTCTGTTTAAGTTCAGGATAAATATTATCGGCTGAGTTGATCAAATTCAAGACCATTTGTGTTAATCTAGTTGTGAGAATTGGACCTGGACTGATGTGAAAAAATAGAAAGAGTTGTATATCTGGCAATGTGTCAGCCTCCATCAAAGAGTTGTATGTCTGGCAATGTGTCAGCCTCCATCAAAGAGTTGTATGTCTGGCAATGTGTCAGCCTCCATCAAAGAGTTGTATGTCTGGCAATGTGTCAGCCTCCACCAAATCAAAGAGTTGTATGTCTGGCAATGTGTCAGCCTCCATCAGATCAAAGAGTTGTATGTCTGGCAATGTGTCAACCTCCATCAAATCAAAGAGTTGTATGTCTGCCAATGTGTCAGCCTCCATCAAAGAGTTGTATGTCTGGCAATGTGTCAGCCTCCATCAGATCAAAGAGTTGTATGTCTGCCAATGTGTCAGCCTCCATCAAAGAGTTGTATGTCTGCCAATGTGTCAGCCTCCATCAAAGAGTTGTATGTCTAGCAATGTGTCAGCCTCCATCAAAGAGTTGTATGTCTGCCAATGTGTCAACCTCCATCAAAGAGTTGTATATCTGGCAATGTGTCAGCCTCCATCAAATCAAAGAGTTGTATGTCTGGCAATGTGTCAGCCTCCATCAAATCAAAGAGCTGTATGTCTGGCAATGTGTCAGTCTCCATCAGATCAAAGAGTTGTATGTCTGGCAATGTGTCAGCCTCCATCAGATCAAAGAGTTGTATGTCTGGCAATGTGTCAGCCTCCATCAAATCAAAGAGTTGTATGTCTGGCAATGTGTCAGCCTCCATCAAAGAGTTGTATGTCTGGCAATGTGTCAGCCTCAATCAAAGAGTTGTATGTCTGGCAATGTGTCAGCCTCCATCAAAGAGTTGTATGTCTGCCAATGTGTCAGCCTCCATCAAAGAGTTGTATGTCTGGCAATGTGTCAGCCTCAATCAAAGAGTTGTATGTCTGGCAGTGTGTCAGCCTCCATCAAAGAGTTGTATGTCTGCCAATGTGTCAGCCTCCATCAAAGAGTTGTATGTCTGGCAATGTGTCAGCCTCCATCAAAGAGTTGTATGTCTGGCAATGTGTCAGCCTCCATCAAAGAGTTGTATGTCTGGCAGTGTGTCAGCCTCCATCAAAGAGTTGTATGTCTGCCAATGTGTCAGCCTCCATCAAAGAGTTGTATGTCTGGCAATGTGTCAGCCTCCATCAAAGAGTTGTATGTCTGGCAATGTGTCAGCCTCCATCAAAGAGTTGTATGTCTGGCAATGTGTCAGCCTCCATCAAAGAGTTGTATGTCTGGCAATGTGTCAGCCTCCACCAAATCAAAGAGTTGTATGTCTGGCAATGTGTCAGCCTCCATCAAAGAGTTGTATGTCTGGCAATGTGTCAGCCTCCATCAAAGAGTTGTATGTCTGGCAATGTGTCAGCCTCCACCAAATCAAAGAGTTGTATGTCTGGCAATGTGTCAGCCTCCATCAAAGAGTTGTATGTCTGGCAATGTGTCAGCCTCCATCAAAGAGTTGTATGTCTGGCAATGTGTCAGCCTCCATCAAAGAGTTGTATGTCTGGCAATGTGTCAGCCTCCATCAAAGAGTTGTATGTCTGGCAATGTGTCAGCCTCCATCAAAGAGTTGTATGTCTGGCAATGTGTCAGCCTCCATCAAAGCAGTATGAATGACAACACTCATGCTCATTGGTTCCAACTGTGGTGAATTGATTGACATGTGTCAAAGTGTCCTGTCATTGCCACTGATGTCACATGGACTGATACTTGTTGGTTGTGTCAGTTGAAGATGCACCTGAAGGTACATCTCAACCTCCGAGAGCATCAGTGCAACGAGTGTGAGAAATGCTTCAACGACAAGACAGATCTCAAGAAACATTTCCGCCGTGTCCACATTGCAGGTAAATCGGTGACACATGCAATAGCTGGAAAACAGTGACCCGATTTGTTGACTTTTTCTTTATATCAAAATACAACAGAAAATGCTTAGTTCCACTCAGGTAATCATTTAGGATCAAATAAATCCTAACTGCATTTATTTCAATTTGGTACAAAGGATTTCACAAAAAATAGTTGGATAGGCATTGTCAGTTGCAGTGCAACTTAAATGTTGCTCACTACATTTCTCTGTTAATAGAAGTGCCTCATTGTAAACAGTTATATTATTGATGACAGTTAGTTGCAGTTATTTGGGTCTAGTGTAGACTACCAAATCCCCATAAGTGGAACACCATCCCTGAATGATTATCAGGATGTTTTAATGTTTTATTACATTAGCAGCTGTTACTTCAGCCATAGTTAGTATTACATGATCAGGATGTTTTAATTTTTTATTACATTAGCAGCTGTTACTTCAGCCATAGTTAGTATTACATTATCAGGATGTTTTAATTTTTTATTACATTAGCAGCTGTTACTTCAGCCATAGTTAGTATTACATTATCAGGATGTTTTAATTTTTTATTACATTAGCAGCTGTTACTTCAGCCATAGTTAGTATTACATTATCAGGATGTTTTAATTTTTTATTACATTAGCAGCTGTTACTTCAGCCATAGTTAGTATTACATTATCAGGATGTTTTAATGTTTTATTACATTAGCAGCTGTTACTTCAGCCATAGTTACGATTACATTATCATTTAGTCTTATTAAATTATAATTGTTGTTACAATAGCATTTCTATTATCAGTTGATTATTACTTTATCAATTAATATAATATATGTTGATTATTACATTACATGTTAATTAATTTTGTTGATTATTACATTGTTTGTTGCTTATAAAAATATCTTAGTATTACATTGTGTATTGATTATCATTTAAACTGTTTTCTTAATTTATACATATTTGTTCTCGGTTGACAATTACATCATTGGTTGTAATGTGTTGTAGATCGGCCGTATGCATGTAAGTTGTGTCCCAAGGCCTACAAAGACCACATGCAGCTGAAGCGACACATCGAGTCTCACTCCGACACCAAGAAACACCTGTGTCAGGTGAGATGTCACACTGCTCTTTTGCATGAAATTACCCTCCAGCAAATATCAAATCAACAAATATCAAATGGATTTAAATATATGAATGTGGTTTCAGGATGGTTTCAGTTTGTGGTTTCAGGATGGTTTCAGTTTGTGGTTTCAGGATGGTTTCAGTTTGTGGTTTCATGATGGTTTCAGTTTGTGGTTACTAGTGCTTTGTTTCGCCGAAAGGAAACAGTGCGATATGTCCATTACCTATTTGATGCAAAGTCAAAAACCTGACCCACTTGTGTCTATTTTGATATTGAAAACAGTTGGGTCCCATAATTGTTTTCAAATAAGCATGAAGTCCAAACAGGACATTTTTAGAAAGTTGCAATGCTAAAAAAAATTTTTAAACTTGTCTTGATCAACATAAATTTGTTTGCTATCTTTACATGTATAAAATATTTCTCATGTCATGATGATTAATATTTCTCATGTCATGATGATTAATAATTCTCATGTCATCATGATTAATCATTTTCATGTCATCATGATTAATATTTCTCATGTCATCTTGATTAATATTTCTCATGTCATCATGATTAATTACAGATAGTTCCCTAACACAAAAAAGCTGTCTTATTATTGTTAGGTTGTAATAATAAATATTATTGTTCAGAATTGATTACATTTTACAATGTTGATGTATCTGTGCTCATTGACAGCACTGTAACAAGTGTTACTTTCATTGACAGCACTGTAACAAGTGTTACTTTCATTGACAGCACTGTAACAAGTGTTACTTTCATTGACAGCCCTGTAACAAGTGTTACTTTCATTGACAGCCCTGTAACAAGTGTTACTTTCATTGACAGCCCTGTAACAAGTGTTACTTTCATTGACAGCACTGTAACAAGTGTTACTTTCATTGACAGCACTGTAACAAGTGTTACTTTCACTGACAGCACTGTAACAAGTGTTACTTTCATTGACAGCACTGTAACAAGTGTTACTTTCATTGACAGCACTGTAACAAGTGTTACTTTCATTGACAGCACTGTAACAAGTTCTACCGCAGCAAGCTGTCACTGTCCCAGCACATGAAGTCACACACCTGTATGTTCCACTGTGAGATCTGTGACAAGAACTTTGGCAGTTACTCCGGATTCATGTGAGTAGCACACAGCAGCCATTCATGTTCCAAACATGGCTTCATAGTAGACAAACACTTTTAACTTCTAAACTGCATGATTTTTCTGCCCCCCCCCTCAAATCTCTGTGTCTCCTTTCAGTGACTTGAAGGACTTACACCATCCGTTCAACTCTTCTCCCACTATTTTCCATCTTTCTCCACCCACATCTGCAGTGATTCTGCACCATCTTCTCATGCAATTTTCTCACATAAACTCACTAGCCACATGTACTGCCGCAGTAAGTTGTGGAATTTGTTTTAGACAGAGCCTAAATCAGGAGCTTGTCACATACGACAGTATTGTATAAGGGCCTAGGGGGTATTGTAAATAAAAAAATCACTAATCAAAACAAAATTGGATTCACCCCACCCACCCACACCCCTCTCTAAGAACAAGACAGAGTGGGAGGCCCTGTACATGCATTGTCAATGTTGTCAATGGAAAGCCAGTTATTGTAAAATGTCAACCTGCAATTACCGTGATAATCCAAATGGCCCCTTGGCCCATCCAATTGGAATTTTTATATTTACAAAGCCCCTAAATACTGGTTGTGTTTGTGCTTCAGGGCCCACAAAGTGATGCATGACGAGAGCTATGAGGGTTACGTGTGTGACATCTGTTCCCGTGTCCTGCACACCAAAGGGAGGTGAGTGAACTCTTCCAACAGCTGCTGGCCTTATTCATCGAAGCAGACATCTAGTGCTGACTTCAGTGCATTGCTACCATTTTATTGTTTAACAGCTGTTGTCTATAGTGTTCCAGTTGCATTTTATCAGGAATTCACAATTTTTATGCAAACAAAGGGTCATTAGTTAAAAAACATACGGAATTGAACATGTTTTTTTCTTAAATTTTTATGAAGTTCTTTAAACACAGTTTACTTCACCCTTACTGGACACCGAATGTTTCAATTCAAGCAGGATTTCTTGTAGTTAGGGTGAGAAAATAATCATAGTTGTTAACTGTGAATACCAGGGGTACATTATTATTATTATTTGTGATATTTGCCAAATTTATTGTACAATCATGAAACAGTGTCGAAGCTTACGTGTTTGTTGCAGCCTCTGTCGACACAAACTAGTGGCGCACTCAAATGAACGACCGTTTGCCTGCTCAGAATGTCCGAAAAACTTCAAAACAAAGAAAGATCTGAAAGTGAGTAATCGCGTCTTCTTTTTGTGGTAGTGTTCTGTCAGTGCACTGAATGCAGGACTTGTCAATTATGCTTCAAACTTACATTGCCAATCAGTATTTTAAAACGTGTTATTCCAGACACCAAGGACATTTGTAATCTTTAGTTCACATGTGTATCCATCCCTTCGTATTTACCCCAACTTAAGGCAAATTGGTTGCCACATTAGATGGTAAGTTCAAACTTACAGTTCCCGTTGCTGTTTATGTCCTATTTTCAGTGACACCATATTTTTGTAGTTATTTATACAGCATATAGTGAAGCAAGTTCTCCCATCAGTACACATAGTCGATGCCATCAGTACACATTGTCTGTGCCATCAGTACACATTGTCTGTGCTGTCAGTACACATCTGTGCAGTCAGTACACATTGTCTGTGCCATCAGTACACATTGTCTGTGCCGTCAGTACACATTGTCTGTGCCATCAGTACACATCTGTGCCGTCAGTACACGTTGTCTGTGCCATCAGTACACATTGTCTGTGCCGTCAGTACACATTGTCTGTGCCATCAGTACACATTGTCTGTGCTGTCAGTACACGTTGTCTGTGCCATCAGTACACATTGTCTGTGCTGTCAGTACACATCTGTGCAGTCAGTACACATTGTCTGTGCCATCAGTACACATTGTCTGTGCCGTCAGTACACATTGTCTGTGCCATCAGTACACATCTGTGCCGTCAGTACACGTTGTCTGTGCCATCAGTACACATTGTCTGTGCTGTCAGTACACAGTTTCTATGTTTGGCGAAGCTAGGAACACAACTGGCCCCTCATTTCACACAAATAACCATAGTGATCAATTTAGGGTTAAAAAAGTTTTCATCCAAACTTTTATTTAAATGGTATAGTCCATATTTATATAAAAATAATTTTTTTGCCATGTGAACTGATGAGTGTCGAAGCTGTCACAATGGTTTCCTGCGTGTCTCCAGAATCACAAGTACTGCCACGTGTCGGAGAAAGCATTCGCGTGCGAGGTGTGTGACTACCAGTGTAAGCGCATGGACTCGCTGCGTGTGCACATGCGCAGGCATGCGAAGGTGAAGCCATTCCAGTGCGAGACATGCGGCCGTCAATACACGCAGAAACACGCGCTGGAGGTGCACCTCAGACACCACACAGGCATCACCATGGGACAGTGTGACATCTGTCAACGCACCTTCACCACAAAGTGAGTCGGGAGATGTTTGGTTTATACTATAAAACAGTTTGTGGCTGTCTGTGTCTGTCTGTGTCCTCACATCTCATGTATGTAGGGGGCTGACATGACGTAGGTGTGTGTGGGGGGTTGACATTACGTAGGTGTGTGTGGGGGGCTGACATTACGTAGGTGTGTGTGGGGGGCTGACATTACGTAGGTGTGTGTGGGGGGCTGACATTACGTAGGTGCGTGGGGGGGCTGACATTACGTAGGTGTGTGTGGGGGCGGCTGACATTACGTAGGTGTGTGTGGGGGGCTGACATTACGTAGGTGTGTGTGGGGGGCTGACATTACATAGGTGTGTGTGAGGGGCTGACATTACGTAGGTGTGTGTGGGGGGGCTGACATTACGTAGGTGTGTGTGGGGGGCTGACATTACGTAGGTGTGTGTGGGGGGCTGACATTACGTAGGTGTGTGTAGGGGGCTGACATTACATAAGTGTGTGTGGGGGGCTGACATTACGTAGGTGTGTGTGGGGGGCTGACATTACGTAGGTGTGTGTGGGGGCTGACAATACATAGGTCTGCTTGAGCCCATAGGAATGGTTCGTACATTTGAAAAATATAAAAATTCCCTCAGAGGTGGAAATTTTACAAAGGAACTGATGTTTTACTTGATAAGTTAAATCAGTTTTTTTTATGAAATATAAGACAAACAGGTCATAACTGACATTTTGTGCTTGTAAAGTACATTAAAAAATACGACAAATTACTATTTTAAAAGTTTTGTTTTATATTTTGAGATACCCAAAGAAAAAACTCATATTTTTCATAACTATGTCACTGGTGAAATAATCAGGGTGTTTGGCTGAAATATGTAAATTACTGTTGCAACTTTTTCTAGCATTGTTTTTCATAAATGTGTCATTTTAAAGAGAACATAATAATCAACACTGGAGGATGTGTTTCATTCATATAGCTTGTCTATGTTTGCAACATACAACACTTGTAAAAAAATCTAATACTAAAACATTTTTGGGGTGGGTGTACTTGGATTGTCACCAAAAATGTAAATATATTGTTTTTTCCTGGTTGAAATTTTACAATAATTGGCTGCATCGATAATGTGTGCACCGTGTCTCCAATTTTTTTGGGGATAGGGCTTTGGGTGGGTGTGGTCCATCCATCCACTTTTTTATTGCGATTTTTTTTATTTACAAAGACATGTTTATGCAATACCTGTTTTATCATTACTTAATCAAATATAAACAAAACATTATTTCTTTTAGGTATCAACTGGGCGTACACATTCGGCGCATACACGGCCCAGAAGCAGCGTACAAGCACGAGCTGCATGAGGTTTCCCTGGTGACGCCACCTATTGAGCAAGCCCATCAACAGGCAGAGCAGGAGTCATTTACTGTGTTCATGTGTGAGGAGTGTAACTCCGTGTTCCTCACCCAGGACAGTCTAGCTGTCCACATCCTCGCCGAACACATGAAGCAGGGCTGGGTAGAGGGCAGCACTGGCACATCGACGGGCTGTATCACCGAGGCGCCGGACGCCGTCATCGAGGTCACCACTGAAACATCAGCGACCGACAAAAACACAGCGTTGTATATTGAGAACGGCACGAACGGAACGATTGAGACCTTCGTGTCCATTAATGATCCATCGTCGTCACAAGATAAAATCGTTTCGCTGCTTCAGCCGCTGGTCGAGAGGACGGTCGAGTTTACGGAAGAGCAGGAGAAGGGGGAGGAACTGGTGGAAGCCACGGAGGATGGGGAGCAGCTCAAACCGGGAACGGAACATTACTTTATCCTGAATAAGTCCTCAGATGGCCAGGTTATTAAGGACACCGAGGAAGGAATTGTTCTTGCGATCAGTGAGTCTGCGTCAGCTGAGAACCAGGAGTACGTTGTGGATGGCATTCCATCTGCCTTGGAGACGCTCCTTGCTGCGTCCGAGTTGCATCAGAACGAGGCATTGAGCGAGGACAACCATGTTGCGATTGCACAGACTGTTGAGATACCAGTGACTGCGATGCAAGATGATGGGGTCATGAATGGGTGAAGGTCGTCAGAATATAGGGCGGGATGTCATCTCTCATGACTGACAGTGGTTGTAGTTCTTGAACTTAATTATTTGCATGCAGTTATGGAATTAGAAATATAATTGAATGATGATCAAATGACAGCAATTCAGGTTGTATTATTGTGTAATATTCCCCAGGATTACTAGTACTGTCTGGTCTCACTGTCCATACACTTTGGTTCCCAAAGATTTTGACTGGATTAACAAAGCTTCTCAGTGTTTGGTCATAGGACAAGGGTATGGATGACATGTAGACTTTGGCTGGGATTTGACCATTTCATTCTGAGGAACTGAAAGGTATTGCATTACACAATAGAATTCTTTGATATCCTGTTGTCACTAATCAAACTACAGCTGTGATGCTTTTGTATCCAGAATAATCAAGCCAATAGACTCGATGTAAATACAGTTAAACAAAAAGTTATTTACAATCATATAGGTCCCTGCATTGAAATAAAACGTAAACATGTATGTGTCGGTGATCAAATATTGTATCGGCAATGAGATTCTTTTAGTTTAAAGAACTAAACTCTAGTGGTATATTTAGAATTAAAGAATACAAATACGACAAATTACCATATTACGGTTTAGATGATAATTTCCATGCGTAAACAAACCCAATATTTACTATCATGCTTGTTTAAAAATTTTAATGCTATAATTAAACTGATTATTTTACTGTGTGCCTTTGAAGGCTCTTGTGACAGTTAGTTGGAGGTTTCAAACTTCTAGACATCATTGCAGTCCATGTAGCTGTTAAGATAGTATGTGTGTAACTGCTTTAAATGTAAATGGCAGTAAGTCCCATGTTTAGAGTGGGGTGTTTGTTTTACAAATGTTGCTGACTTAAGTTGTTTTTCAGTGTTGTTGCTCAAACTGGTACATAAATCAACTTTCTTATGAACAATTTCTCTTGTCTGTGATTTATTTTCTATCACCAACAGGATGACTGTTGTGTAAGGATGTGAACAGCTTGAACAGTCTGGTCTGCTTTCACCAACAGGATGACTGTTGTGTAGGGATGTGAACAGCTTGAACAGTCTGGTCTGCTTTCACCAACAGGATGACTGTTGTGTAGGGATGTGAACAGCTTGAACAGTCTGGTCTGCTTTCACCAACAGAATGACTGTTGTGTAGGGATGTGAACAGCTTGAACAGTCTGGTCTGCTTTCACCAACAGAATGACTGTTGTGTAGGGATGTGAACAGCTTGAACAGTCTGGTCTGCTTTCACCAACAGAATGACTGTTGTGTAGGGATGTGAACAGCCTAAACCATCTAGTCTGCTTTCAAATTTATGTTTGTCATTGTTCAATGGTTTTATTGGCCGAGTCATCTACTCTGGGTGCACACTTCCTAACGATGGCTTCGACATTAAAACCATGAATCATAACTTCATTTTAAGACCATGTTAAACTTGCATCAGATAGCATGCTGGAAAACATAATTCACATGGAGTTAAATTAAATTTATATTTTCTAAAATAAAAAATATATTTCGCGTGCATGTAACATAATTTTTACAATCCTCAGCATCAATACATGTCTTTCTTTAGCGTCCTATGTGGCTGCCGGCAGTATTCTAAGACGTGAATCCCTGGGTTGGTCCCTAGAATGTTGGCAGTAAATGTCCTAGAGTGAGAGACGTTAGAAAGACTCGTGGTAGAAGTGGACTCTCTGGCTGTGCCGGTGACTCCAGTCTCCTATCATGTCACTCAGTGACTTTGGTCCGCAGCAGAATATACCAATATTTGTCCTGCAAGATGAGAAAAGACAGTGCCAAGCTGTCGGGTGATTGTTGTTCCTTTAAAGCTGCTTTGCAATTAAATTTTTGCTCATCTTGGTTTATGAATCATTTCATGAAAAGTCAAACCAATCCACTACGACATGTTAGCTCTAGTATCCACTACGACATGTCAGCTCTAGTATCCACTACGACATGTTAGCTCTAGTATCCACTACCACATGTCAGCTCTAGTATCCACTATGACATGTTAGCTCTAGTATCCACTACGACATGTTAGCTCTAGTATCCACTACAACATGTCAGCTCTAGTATCCACTATGACATGTTAGCTCTAGTATCCACTATGACATGCTAGCTCTGGTATCCACTACGACATGTCAGCTCTAGTATCCACCGGACTCTCAATCGAGAGAACCCGGTTTCAAATCCCACTGCGGTCGCTTCGAACCTTTGGCAAGTTTGATCACCCCACGTTGCCACAGTTCACTCGGCTGTATAAATGAGTACCTGGCAATACAGACAGTGGTGGATATGTGAACGAATAGCCTTCGCGCAGCAATTGCAGCGTGGCTGAATACTTCCCAAAGAAGTTGAGATGGCCTTGGAATGAACAGGTCTGCCAGGGGGTGAAGTGTAAAGCGCTTTGAGCAGTCCTATGGACCGGATACAGCGCTATATAAGAACGTACCTTTACCTTCACTATGACATGTTAGCTCTAGTATCCACTACGACATGTTAGCTCTAGTATCCACTACGACATGTTAGCTCTAGTATCCACTACGACATGTTAGCTCTAGTATCCACTATGACATGCTAGCTCTGGTATCCACTACGACATGCTGGCTCTAGTATCCACCCAGTATGACATGCTAGCTTTAGTATCCACTACGACATGTTAGCTCTAGTATCCACTACTACATGCTAGCTCTAATATCCACTACGACATGCTAGCTCTAGTATCCACTACGACATGTTAGCTCTAGTATCCACTACGACATGCTAGCTATAGTATCCACTACGACATGCTAGCTCTAGTATCCACTACGACATGCTAGCTCTAGTATCCACTACGACATGTTAGCTCTAGTATCCACTACGACATGCTAGCTCTAGTATCCACTACGACATGCTAGCTCTAGTATCCACTACGACATGTTAGCTCCAGTATCCACTACGACATGCTAGCTCTAGTATCCACTACGACATGCTAGCTCTAGTATCCACTACGACATGCTAGCTCTAGTATCCACTACGACATGCTAGCTCTAGTATCCACTACGACATGCTAGCTCTAGTATTCACTACGACATGCTAGCTCTAGTATCCACTACGACATGCTAGCTCTAGTATCCACTACGACATGCTAGCTCTAGTATTCACTACGACATGCTAGCTCTAGTATCCACTACGACATGCTAGCTCTAGTATTCACTACGACATGCTAGCTCTAGTATCCATTATTATATATGCATTTGAAAAATCAAATGTTTGGGGGTTGCATTCAACTACAAATGTTTAGGTTATGCATTCAAACGCAAATGCATTGAATATGTCACTTGATGGTTTGATGAACACATTAAATTTTGGATTTTTTGGGAGGGTGTAAAAATGCCACAAGTAGGCCTACAGTAATTTTGAACTGACTTGTTGCTTGATACTTACCCAGGGTGAGATGCTGCTATGTGAGATAATGTCACGCCCCACTTTGGCCTTCCATAGGTGATACGTTTGCACAGAAGATCATGCTCTGTTGATAAACTCGTCTGAAATACAACACGATACAATTTGTAACATTTCTATTATGTGTAAAATTTAAAACCATCGGCTACAGAGGTTCAGAGGCTTCACATGACAGTGGATAAGGTAGCATCTGTGTTCCGTTGTAGTTTCTAAGCCATTAATGTGCATAGCAAGGAACTTTATGCCAATCAATTTTCAATATAAAACTCATATTAACAAAAGAAATAGATGCACAAGCACTTGATAACATAGACAGTAACGTACTAACACATTTAGAGAAGTAGCAATCACATTCATGATAACTAACAAAATCATTCGAACTAACCTGTTCTGACGGTGCTTGTGGAGAAGTCACATACAGCTGCACATCGAACGTGTCTGGGTGATTTCCTTTCCAGAACTGCAACATAAATACGTAAAACTTAAAAAATAGCAACAGATTTATTGACAATATCCTACAATGCACAATACAGTGCAATTTTCCTGTATACAGTTGAACTCTATGAGATCTGCAAAGGCAAACTATCAGTTTAAACCTACCAGTGCATACTTTTAGTGGTCACTTAGATAGCGATCATTTCCATTCACATACCCTGGTACTTGTCTTTAATTGAAATTTTCCACTGGGCATAAAATCTTTCTCATTGTCAACGTTTGGGGTTTTACAAATCTAATAACCACAAATCTACGATAAACCAAAATTGTAATTTTTTTAATTAAAATATTACAAATGCATTTAATAATATTTACAATTGCCATCCCAATAGGTTGAGGTTACCTCTTTGTGGGTATCACAGATTAAGTCAGCAAATGGAAGGAATGATGCACTATCTCGACACAACCAGATCAGGTAGATTCGTTCCAGTCGTGCTGGTCTTTTCTTGTGCCTGAAATTATACATCAACATTGGAACAAGATTTAGTTGTTCAATATAGTTACGTCCTTTCACAAACCAACCACTTAACCACTGCATTAAACAAAATCTTACAAAATAGCTTGCAATGCATGCCCATTTCACTACATATGCAAGATAGATAACATAACTGCTGTATTGTAGAATTAGTAGTACACTGTACTGGCATTGGTCCTTTTTCCTATTGCAGCTAATTGAAAACCACTTGCCCTATTTACTAATAAAAACTGACGGAGAATAAAATGGATGATCACTATTTTTTTTAAATCATTAGCAATTAATTTTTTTAACTGTCCTATACTAAAAAATAATATACGTAATTTATTTGGAAAGCTATCCTTTTCTACAAATAATTCTCGTTGTCGATGACGTTGGTACGAATGTGGTAGGTGTGTTGTTCGCCAGGGGGCGCTGTTGTGGGTTCAGTGGTTCGGCGTTGTTCGAAGTGGTAGCTCGAAATAATCTAACGGCAACATTATTGTTTTCGCGGAACTCTGGTAACTTTGTTGTTGAAACTTGAAAGAAATGCATCGTTCCTTCAGATAAAACATTGGAAATAGGGAAACGTCGAGAGAGGTGCCGTAAAAACACGTGATGGATTTGTTTATTTTAAAATTATGGAATTTATGCCTACGCCACGGTGATGTTCTCCAACATGCAGCTATTCGCATAGGCAGAATCGTCCGCCCCACTCTTGAGCTTTGGGGCGGAAGTCGAGGCCGTGGATTTCGTAAGCACGAATTTGGGATTTCCGTAGCCACTAGTAACTTTAAAACCGATACGCAGTAACCGTTTCACATGTGCATTCCGTGACATACAACCGACATTTAAGCGTCAAGAAACATAAGAAATGTGCTCCAAATAATTATTTATGAGCACATTTATCGGTCACATAGAGAAGATTTCATAAATAGCCGCTATACAGTGCACGTGGTGTTGCCTTTTGGATCACGCGATTTCGTGTAGAATGAGCCAGAATGGGCCAGCATCACAGACATAAATAAAACACCTGTTAGTAAGTTAGTAGTTTATATGGGGATAATTAATGATGTAACTCTATGGCCAGCAGACGGCAATTCTTAGCGTGACCTTATATTGATTTACGAGAATCCCGTTTGGTAATCTCGCTCACACAACATCCGGTTATATACAAATTTTGACAAGCACATGCGTTCTGACAAAAAAGGTTATTGTCAGGTAACTTTAGTGATATACATATAAGAATGCACACAGACATGAAATACATGTTTATTGCTCTGTTTATGGCGTTTTTGTAAGGTTTCACGTTTCATGAAAATGCTTACGTTTTTGCCGAGCGTGCTCTTCGCCTATGCAACAGTCAAATAGAAAAAATTGTACGGCGATTGACTTCGCCTACTATTCGCACTGCAAGGAGTAAATTTATAACAAGTTCAGTGCTTTTACTATGAACAAGATGTCAATAAAACGCTCGTTTTAGTTCCATAACATCTGGTTGGTTTATTTATCGACATAACTATTTATGATGCGATCAGCCAACATGTCTGCAGTCATTTCAGATAGTAGTGATGCAACGATGTTTGTTTTCGGCGACTTACCGAAGGCGGTGTAGATGAGCCATGAACGGTGTGATGCCGATACCCCCGGCCACGCACACACTGACTCGGTAGCGGAGAACGTACTCCAAGGGACTTCCGAACGGGCCGTCCACGTACAGCCTGAGACACGAACAGCCGCCAATCATAGACACAAGTAAACAAACTGTTGTCCTTTAAACGGTAATACTGGAGGAAATAAGTCACAATTTCATTTGACACACAGCGTAACTCTCTGGAGAAATGATGCGAACAAAACTTCACAAGGCGTTAACGACTTTTGAACCAAACTAATGTACCTCTGTCAGTGGCTAGTGCAACTACCCTTGCAATATTACAAGAGAAAGCGTTCGTACCGTAGCGGCGGCCGCGAGGGCAGCAGGGGTCCGTTATAATCGATATCTTCGTACTCATCCAGGTTGTTCCACAGACGCCCTGCAAGTCGACAACGGTGTTCTTATATAGAACATTAGATCACAGTGGCTAAACATATTCCAGGATACCAATACTGGGTTTATCTTTAGTAATATATGACTCATACATGGCCACATTGATGGTACGTTAATTGTGAATGGGGTGTTGAAGCCAAGCGTTTCTTATTCACAATAAAAACTTATTAATTAATCATATCAAGCACAACATGCCGACATGGGAATTTTGACGCGCGCACACACTATTGAGACAACTCGCTGGAGACACAATATGGTGGTTAACTCTGCAGCTGCTAGCATAGCTTTGGGTTTACAAGGTATTTAGTGTTAAATGCTTACGTGACCAGTCTCCTATTGTCTTGATGTGCAGAACGAACGCAGATGAAGATGAGTCCGGACACTACAAAGTAGACGAACCATGTCGTAGGTTTATGACGACAAACAGCGGTAAATTGTATAATGTGTTGTTCTGGTCGGTTTCATGTAATGATGCCGTTTCAAATTGTTGTGTTGGCTTTTAAACAATTTGTCTCACTCAGATTGCCTTCCGTAATTCCTGATAAACGCAGGTAGTAGGCTTGTAGATAGAACATTTTAATCATTGTTTATTACATTATTGTCCAGCCGTGTTAACGTCCCTACCGGCACACGGCGCACTCAGAATACATGTATTTGACTCTCCAGTAAGAAGGACATGAGGTGTGCTTTCTTATATATTATTAAGTATGTGAAGCCATATGTCAGGGGATGTAACGTATAAAAACCATCATTTCATCTTATTATAATAAATGGGCATACCTAGGTTAATTTAATTACCAATTCTCAGTGTCGAAAATGTTTTGGCAGCCATTTTTAAATGGCCGTCAAGGGTGACATAAAACTTTTTCGGTGGCTCCACTTCTGAAAATAATTTGCGGCCATGGTCTACAACTACACGTTGCATGCTTGTACGTCAACACCCACACTTGTGTCGCAAATCTATCTGACTTTATCTAACTCTCATGTAGTTATGTTGTATAGATTTCATGATTCTTGCCTGCGAAAAATGACTTGTGTACGACTGTTCACAGTCATTACTATTTCCTGCTGCACGATGTATGTAGTTGTCACTGTTTGACTGAGAGTTGATGTATAGCATAGCCGAGTGTCGTTGCACTACGTACCCGAGTGACTGTGTATGGATGCCACTCGAGAGACGATATGGTGGGGCACAGCACCAGAACAAACTGTAACAGACGCGACACATCAGTCAACGCCGGTTTACACAGGCGATTAATTGTTCAGTTGGTCGGCGGACACGATGTCGCGTGATATTGCGGTGCAAAATTAGGTCGTATAAACACCACCGGTTGCGATTTTGAAATAGTGGCCAATCAGTGAGCGACAGCAGCACCCGTTGTGACCTTTCATCTAAGCACACATCGGGATTGGCGCGAGTCAAGATCTAGGTTACAGTGTCTAGACAAGTCGCTCGTCTAAACGCACGCATCATTTAGCGATGTATTGTCACGCGACATGATGTCGTCCGTCCACCAACGGATAGCAATCATTTGCACATATATCGTATCCTGAATGTCAGACTCTTGTCAACTCTACATTTACACGTCCGCTCTCGTCTGTGTATAATCCCATTATATGGATGTTGCTTCACAGAATTGGCTTATTATTATCGGCGATGCTTTAATACATAATAATAATAATTTTATTATGCTGTGACATCCTGTGTGGAATCATTCATTCACATTCTATTAATCTAACACTCGTAAAATGTTGTAAAATAAACGTTGAACGACCTGTCCCGGCGTGCAACTGAAGCCTCTCTTTTGCAGTTGCACTTCGATGACGTCACCAGGGTGCTGAGTGACTCCGACGACACACGCGTCATCACTCTGACGCGTCACCGATCGGTAGGCCGTGTCACATATGTAGAGCAGGAGAGGACCACTGATCCACATCCACGACTGTCGGCAAGGGGACCACAATTCAATGTCCGGTTCCATTTCGATAAACCAACATTAGCTCAATGGTATTTGACTAGAGAATGCATTTACATCTGAGTGATTCCACCGGAAATTTAGCGCATCGCCTTAATTAAAACATTAAATTATTAAAACGTACCAGATCAATACGTTGCGACCGACATTGAAAGACAAAGCAATAAATATCCATATTTAAAGGTGAAATATAACGTTTTTCACTAATATTCTGACGGTCACTAAAATACTGCAATAAAGATTAAAACATGATATATAACAATGTTAATTTAGATGCATTTTGAGATTATGATTATTTGAGCATTTATATATACGAAATCCCCAACTAACTGAGCATCAGATAACCAACGAAACTCGCTGTATGTCCCATTTACAAGACATGTTAATGTACGATACACTTTGTGAAGACCCGGTGGAAGCACTCACGGAGCAACCGAGAGAATCAAACTGCGGCTCCGTATCACACGGCCAGTCGCTGGAGCCGTTGGACCGTGCCTCGGGGTCGGGGCGTCGGGCGGTCCGGTTGGCATAGGCACAGCCAGGTGTATGGCTGGACAGGTTCGTCTGTTCTCGTAAGATGCCCCTGCAACGGAGCACGGTTCTACACAGCACGTCACGTTTCTGGGGTCACTAGTTACTACTACTTTCCCGAAGCGTTACACATAGTTGCTACAAAAGTACGCAGGAAATCTTTTGAAAATTGCACGCAGGCCTAATCTAGATTATGTTACTGGACAGTTGCACAATTCAGTCAAACTGTGCATTCCGTTCTCTGGAAAAATCAGCGTAGATGTCCCTTAAATTTTGTAAACAAGGAACGAAGTTTTATTTACGTGTCCAAGGGGTCCGTGCGCTGCCAGCCAGACAATTTAAATAAATAAAACGTACAAAAGTATCATTCTCCTAATATAAGACAATTCCTGCGTAAAAAGGTCGCGAGGATCGCAAATGGGTTTCTGCACCAGTAAAGAAAAACAGCATTTTCGCAATGTGTGAGCGCCAGACCGCACGTGTAGTGACGTATTTAGGGGGGCTTGGGCCACCCCCTTTCGCTTGGATTGTTGTTGTGTTTTCGTACGTAACCTACTGCGCCACTACATTATAGCATGGTAAACTAATTGTTGACTAAGCTTGCCCCCCCGGCCCCCCTTTGTGAGATCCTATATATACCTACTCCACTGTGTGCGTGTGACGTACACTCACCTGAATGCATGCACGAGGACCAGCAGATAAAACACGACAAACAGTCGGTGATTGTACCAGAACAGGTCGTAGTCGCTGAACCTACAGCCGTGGAAAGACCACACGGTAGTTTCTTTCAATGTGCTTGCTAAACGACTCAAGCACGCACGGTTTTAAACAGTTTCCTAATTGTCCGTGTGAGAAAAATTAGAGAGTTCGCGGTAAAGACACAATGTGAACATAACTGTATTATCACACTGTTTACATGTCATTGGTTTGGAACAAAACATTGAATAAATGAAATGGCCTAGGTAAAGGTCGCAACGTTTAGAATTAGGCGCTTATAATGACTGCTGCTAGGAATAAATACCAGTCTGAAGGCGAACGGAGAGGTTTTAATCGGATTTTATTTATGAGTGGCTACCCTTGTTGTTAATTAAATATATTTTTGGTTGTTTTTGTTGAAAATTTTGTTGAATCTTTCTAGCAGTGACAATGTGAAGTCATATTACTGAACTTGATATATTATTATGATCAGGTGCCCTGCCGCCAGCCTACCTGACCGTGGAAATGGCGGACGACACCATCATGGACAATACAATGAGCAAGAGTAAACCCGTTATACCAGGAACTGAAACCAACAAAATGTGCATATTCGTCGATGATTATTCTATATATAAACTACTGCATATGTTTGTGAAAATGATGACGAAGACTAACTGGACATGTTGTATAAAACATAAACATAAGCCTCGTTTACGCAGAGAAGAAAAGACGTAACTACAAAGTACACCGAACTAGTTAGTTTGAACAAACTCGGTGTGAACACAGCAATAGTATATTTAATTGCTGTACTTATCTGTATTTATTAATGTTAATTCATATAATTTTATTGACATGTTTATTTAGCAATTTATTATTTGTCTATTTGTCTTGTAAAGCGCCACGAACAGTTTAAAATTAGATCTGGCGCTATATCAAATAAAATATATTATTATTAGTGAATTTATTTGGTTAGTTTGATAATACACCTGTATTCCTATAATGAAACAGTCGTTGTAATGTCTCAGTCGACGCAGTTTCCATTATCGTCGCCGTCGTCGCCGCCACCGCCGTCGTCGCCGTCGCCGTCGTCGCCGCCACCGTCGCCGCCACCACCGCCGTCGTCGCCGTCGTCGTCGCCGTCGTCGTCGTCGCCGCCACCGTCGTCGCCACCGCCGTCGTCGCCACCACCGCCGTCGCCGTCGTCGCCGTCGTCGCCGCCACCGTCGTCGCCGCCACCGTCGTCGCCGCCACCGTCGTCGCCGCCACCGTCGCCGCCACCACCGTCGTCGCCACCACCGCCGTCGTCGCCGTCGTCGTCGCCGTCGTCGCCGTCGTCGCCACCACCGTCGTCGCCGCCACCGTCGTCGCCGCCACCGTCGTCGCCACCACCGCCGTCGTCGTCGTCGTCGTCGTCGTCGTCGTCGTGTATGTACTCGCACTCACCTGAGAAGATGACGATGAGTAGAGGATTCTACAAATATAAACAGGTTGAGACGTGCGTAGGTAACTCCGGCAATGTCGGCGGATGATATCGTGTATATTTATCTCGATAAACCACCGCAGACCACTACAGACCACCACAGACCACCACAGACCACCACAGACCACCACAGGCCACCACAGACCACCACACACACACACCTAGACGCCTGATTTCACCGACCTAAAGAAAGCTACGGACGGCGAATTTCGTTGGAATGCTGGCAAGACTCAGTTCTCCGAGATCTCCTTGATTATTACAGCAACTTCTTCATCATAACATGACCGTTTGATGTATTTCTGTCACCGCGACGCTTAATGTGTCTTTTTAAAAGGTTTATTATGCAAATCATGAATTTTACGCCGCAATATGTGTCTCTATTGTTAAATTCCGTGACGCCAGTTCTTAATTAGTTAACCATAGCTGAATTAGAACACGATCGTTATAAATAACACACGAATAAATCGAGTTGGTTTTGATATAAAATAGTAGCATAGTTACAGAGATAATTTATGTAGCCAAACACATCAGCAGCAGCAGCAGCAGCAGCAGCAGCAGCAGCAGCAGCAGCAGCAGCAGCAGCAGCTAGATAAGTTGCATGAAGAGATCGTCGAACGAAAGCTTATGTTGACTTATGTGAACAAGACGATTTTATACAGCACTGGACAAATCTCAGACAGCAGAACTGTCTGACAGTGTTGATAGTACCTCGTTTGGTCGGGAGGCGGCGTTGACGTCGGTGTAGCGCAAGTTGTAGTTGAGTGAGTAGTTGTAGGCGTTGAAGACATGAGAGAACAGGTGGACGCCTACAACAACCAGCAGGAGAAACACAGTGTTGGTGACGAGCTTGGTTGCCCACAAATTTTAAACAAAATGATAGCTACCCT